>JAGVSQ010009073.1:0-13893 GCA_022683975.1 Rhyacophila evoluta | reverse complement strand
TAAATAATTTAGAATTTAAAATCAATTTCCATCAAGCACCATCAGTCAAAACTATGAATTATTTTAAGTATTTATTGTAAAGAAGAACCATATAGCATGTACGTTTGTAAACCATTAGAGAAAATTGATTTTAAAATATGAAAAAAAAATTAAATAGACTAAAAAGTTTGATATTTGGTTGTCTTATGTTTATACAAAAATTATTTTCTTTTAAATTGTGACATATTGGAATAAGTTCATTTAGGAAATACATATGTTATGTGGTCAGTGGCGTTTTTGCTTTCAACCCTCTCAGATATAATCAAAAAATATATTTACTCAACAAAAGTGCCTATCTCTGTTTGTTTTCTTCCTGTCGAGATACGCACGATGTCACAATTTCACGAGGAGATATCAATATTGTTTATTCTCTAGTAAGGGTGTTTGCAGATCTTGTTCCCGTATTTCATCGAATGGGGTGAAAGAGTGGAAATATTTAGGTCACGAACCTCGGCGCAAAAGCCTTGAGCACGCCGCACTTCCGCTGGACCACCGGAAACCGCAGTCGGATGACGTCATCAACTTCCGGCGGCGTGTTTCGATACTCGTATTTGAATTTCTTACCAATTTGTATTCAGTAGACTCGTCGCTACAAAATGCTGCCATAGCGCAATATTTATTTTATTACATCCAATAACAGAAGTGATAGTAGTTATATTTACTATCATAACTCATTTTATTGTAAAAATATTGTGATTTCCGGAATAATTGCTTGTTATTTTAATCAATTATCGGATTTGGTTTAAATATTTAAAACAAACCATTTATTTTATACGCGAAAAGAAAGAAAAAATCAAAAATGTTTAGTGCATAGAAATTAATTATTCTTTTAAGCCATGTTCGCTCCCAGAGTGGAGCATGTGTATTTAAACAGTGTGAAAATATCCACTACGAAAGTGTAGTATATGGATCGGATCTCCGCAATGAGAATTCGTCTTGACAGACTATTTTTCACGAGAATCGTTTTCCAGACAGTTGCTCAACCCGATAACTATCCAGTCCTGCATTTTCAGATCACTAAAATCCGACAGATGGGGAATCGAACTTTCCCGGATTGTTAGGCGTGCACGCTACCAACTACGCTAACCGGGGAAATTAAATTGATACATATATTATTGTCTCCATAATTAAATGACATTTTAAATTTGTGCCATTTTTGAAGTGATTATTTATTTTATTAGATATGTTACGAATTTTTAATTGATGGCATTCGCAATATAAATCAATAACACAAGAGTATGAATTTATTATATCATCCTATTTCCAGAATTTATCGTATATATTTACTGTAGTTTACAATGTATGTAATACCACCGAAACAGCTTCATTTCTATTATTAACATTAATTAAAATTACTTTTTTTTGTACCATCAGGAAATAAAAATAGATGGATACATCTATTAGGAACACTAATTGTTTTTTAATTGCAGAAACTTAACATGAAACATATATTATTATTTACCATTCTTTTTTAATTCCGCCAGTAATTAAAAGATAACGATTCTGTACTAGTAAAGGCAAGTACGAACTTAAGTGGATATTTGTTTTGAATAGCTATGATCATGTATCTCTATTTGGTATGGTAAACAGTTTGCATCAGCGGTCGTAAACATTATGGTACAGTTTACTTACATCTGAGGATGGTTAATGTCAATTTCATGTCAGTTTTTAGTTTTTTTTTTCAAGGGTATCATCTGTAAGAGACCTTGAAATTGTGTTTGTGAGTAGCCTTTCATTAAAAGAATATATGGTTGTCATTTGGAGTAAGGCACTTACTTGGCTTCATTTTGGGTACACCCTGGATCTTTGCAGATGTTCAAATACTCAAAACTCATAAGATTATAGAGTGGATCTGTTGTTTGGGCCCCGAATCAGTTGAAATACGATTTTATAATGAAGAGGGTTCAAAAGAAATTTCTGTGACTTTTTTACTTGCAGGTATATGGATACCATCCGTGGCTGTATCCAACTGCTTTCATTTTAGGCATCATTTCATATTCTAGCTTAAAACTAAGGAGACATATGTATTTGGCGACGTATTTTTTTCGTCATGCGTGGTCTAATTATTGATAACTCTGCAATTCTGTCTGATGTTGGTATGAGAAATAAATGCATAACTAATATGCCAGTAGTAATGTCAATGCAGAGAGCAATGGTGATGTTTAACGAAGTTGATAATGGTATAAGACTAAGATATCCGAAAAGATGAGTTTAAAAAAATCAAGACATTATTAGACGGAAACCGCGATATTTAAGTACCACGTTATACAAGGCGAATGTCTCAATTTTAAAACCGCGTTGTTTTAGTAGCGTGCTATATGAAGGTTACCTGTAATTTGATAACCAAAGGTTCTCAATCCGTGTACTGCGTAATAATTTAGTTAATTTGTATGCACGTCAGGTAACATGTTTATAGAGTGTGTGTACAGTTTATAAATATATTCGCTTAGCAAAGCGACTCATAAAAATGAATCGCTTAAGAATGCATGCGTTCAAATATTCTTTCACCGTTTTAAAAAGTTCGTTGACTCCTTCTGTAAAACCTTGGACTGTCTATGACAATTAATTCAGTATTATTTACTATACAATTATACATCTTCTATTAATATTAATTTTATTTATAAAGATATTTAATTTGGAAAATTATCAGTTATACAAGTCATGGATATTCATTTCAAAGTCTAGCGTTTTGGAAGCATTCTATTTTTATTTATATTTATATGATCATTTGGGTTCTTTTATATTTTAAAATAGAGATGTCACTGTTTTAAATTACAAATTCTATATTCTTCGCTTTTTAAAAATCAAATTATATTTTATTGTTATATTGTCGTTACTATGGCAACACTTGTCAGTCAAACAGTTACAATCTTTATCAATGATATAATTGTACCGTGATATATGCTCTTAATATACGGTATGTCTGAAATAATCTCTATTTGATATTCATAAATGTTATAAAATAAAACAACTATGTATTCCCGCTCTAAATATGGATTAAGTGGACGCCCGTTTTCTGAGGATTTATCTTGACAGATTGTTTTTTCGCAGGGATTAATTGTTAAAAATTCGTTAAAAATATTAGGTATTTAATCTTGTATTGTAAGGCTTAAACATCTTTATGTAGCTGTGGGTTCGAACTTTGAATGCAATACGTTTAAGAGAGAAACGTGAGCATTGAACAATTAGTTATTAATACGATAAATGCGTATCGATAGTTAAAATGCAAGATTGATAATTCTACTTTTAGTTAAAAATAATTTAATAAGACCCCTTTTCTTGCATCGTGGTGTAAGCATGTGCCGTATTAATTTAAAAACTCATAGTTATTTAAATATATCAAAAAACGTCCCAAGAAAATTTCACAACTTCATTCGGATCTGAGATCTACACTGCAAAATATATGACTCTGCTATTTTGTTTTCGTATTTATTAAAAGTGTGCTGTTCCCAAGCAGTTATACAAATAATTCAAGTGGCGTAGCTACATATTCAGCGCCCTGGAGCAAGTACAAATATTGCGCCACATACTGTTTCTCATTTTACTAAAATTTTACACTTCCTTCGAAAAATTATGGTTTCTCGTTTTTGTACCTCACTCTACCTTGATATTTTTACTTCTCACTAAAACTTGCGCCCTCTATAATTTGTGCGCTTGGAGCAATTCGGTCCAACTGCTCCTCGGTAGCTACGCCACTAAGTAAATCGTTTAAAAGGTGTTTTGGATATAAAAATAATTGCAGAAAAAGACAGTAAAGTAATCTTTTTACACTTATGCAAAAAAATAATATTACACTAAATGCAGTAAGCAAGCTTGCACGCTAAGCTATCGATATGTATTATATTAATATTATGTGTGCAATATCATATACAACAATTCTTTACATTATCAAGTATTTTCTTCAATAAGTGTCAGATTCGCTAATAAATTCTCGCTAAAGAAACGTCAATATATCGATTTTTGACAAGCAAAGAATAAAACTATGTTATTAAACTATTGCCACATATAAAGAGACATAACAGGAATTCGTATAATTTAAAATTACTTTATGAACAAGTAGTATATGTGTTATAATATAACACTATATTATAGATAGGCACTTGGTTAATGATCACTTCCCGTGTCTGGTAAAGGCGTGGACATCACTTTTACTTTCGTCAAAACGGACGTACCCACGTATCAGTGGACGCACATTAATAATGGATTACGCACGAAACAAGTTGGCTAGATGTACCTCGTCTATCATCGATTTCATATTGTGACCTTTCCGTGAATTGGTGACCGTTTTTTGGTTTTATCTGCTAACCGTTAATTGATACTCATGATTGATGAATTGATCACACACGCGGGGAAAGTCTTGTTTGTTTTGTTGTGTAACCTGTCAATTGTCAATTTTCGAAATGACAGTTGCCTTCATTTTGTCACTTCGTGAAAATTCTTAATTAGGCCCGATTTGTTATATCAACCCTGTTTAGGCAAAAGCATTAAAAAACAATAATTCCGCGAGTAAGGTTTGATCCATTTTCTATTTTCAAAATCTAAAGCTGAATTTCGATAGCAAACAAAGTAAGATTTAGTATGACTTTTATATCATTAAGACTGTAATATGAAATTTAAATACTTACATGGCATATACTACAACTTTCCTGATTACTAGATTATTGAAAGACGTGCTACTTTAAAAGATATTGAATTTTTTGTGGGTTGGACGTCTTCTGCTAATCAAAATTTTGATCATTTTGCGCTTGGATTTTTATTTATATTGTATGTCTTTATCCATAGAACCTAAGAATTGGTTATATTAGTGTATTTTTTGTTTATCAATAAAACAAATTAGCAAAACAATACAACAATAAATACACATATTTATTGAAAAAAACATATGATGGTGGTATTATGATAATTATTATAATGTAGAAATAGGTATGATCAAACATCTATTTTAATTAAGTAACCTTATATTTGAACTTTAAACTCGAATAATTTCAAACTTTTTTAACATTATTTTTTTGTAAATTTTTAGTAAAGCAAACACAGTGATTACTTCTTCTGGGTGTATATTTTTGATTAGGTGTCTTTGTCATATTAAAGCATTGATTTTTTAAAAAAAAAATATGCAAAAAATTAATACAATACAGTCAATTTGTGGCTTGGACGTCTTCTGCTTAACTATATCCAAATTATCAGTAAGAAAATATTTTTTTAGATATTTCATTATTTTTTTTAAATGTATCTGTATTGTCACTTATTCGATCAATGGTGACTGAAAATGATTAATCCAACTTAAAAGAGTGCCGCGAGAAAATTATTAGCGATTTATAAGTTTACCGCGTACCACATGTTGGAAACGAATCTTTATCGAGTGCCAAACAGAGAGAGCTATAAAGAAAGTTTGACATTCTAATTACCGTAAATAAATTCGAATTAGAAAATATAATATTTTGTCGATCAACACCTGGTAATGTTGATATACACTATACCGTATAAATTAATAGTTGTTTTCTCTATGGTCTTATATGATATTACAAATATTATAAGACTAATCGCCACATTGCGATCATGAAAGACTATGAAAGCATCGATAGTAAAAAACTCCTAGAGTTTGAGAGTTAAGTGATTTGTTCAACTTAAAGTCTCTACTGTGTTTTCCAGAATATAATATTCGGTGTAATACAGTGAAAATCTCTTAACATGAAACCGAAGACTGAAATATTTTGTCACGTTAAATGAATTTCATGTTAAAAATAGGTGCAAAAAAAAACACCAATGTTTCCTATGTATATATTGAATTAATTCGATTTTCTGCTAAAATTAACACTTGTAGTATATTGACAGTATATACATTATCAAATATATAATATTTGGTATACTATTGATACATATTCGATAAAAAAACATTGTTCTAACAATAAATAGCATTTTTTTCACAAAAAACACAAAATTCGACACTCAATACGCGCGTCACCGAGTTAGAAAACAGACTGATCTTTATTAAATCGGGATTGATTTTACCTAAAGATGAGTAATATCTAGGAATTATTGTTTCAAAATTGTAAATTTAGTGAAAAAAGGATATGCAGCTGTAGGGTAAAAAGTATCTGGGTGATAATTACGCAGCTGCAAATGGTAAATATTTTTTTACTTTAAAATGGGAAAATTTTCATTGCGGTTTTCGTTTTGTGTTCCAAGAAATTGCAGTTATAGTGAAAAAAGGGTAAAAACATCTAGTTGACGAGCTCCCAAGTCTAGGTAAATTTTTTTCGTTCGAAAACAAAAAATAAGGTTTTTGTTTCGTGTTCGAACAAAATTGCAGGTCTAATAAATAAAAGAGTAAAAACATCCAAGTGACGACCCGGCTGCCGATACATTTTGTTCGTTCGAGGAGCGAAATCTTTTCATGTTAACGGAAAAAATATGTACGACATTACATCGATTTTTTCAGGACCTCAGTATTATTTCATGTTAACCGATTTCATGTTAAAGAGTTTCCACTGTATTAAGTTTGCATTTGCAAAGCATTTAGATTTATTTTCGGAGCAAGGCTTTCAGTTTGCGAGACAACATTCAAGAAAACAAAAGAAAGTCTTATATTTTTATGTAAAAGGAAACAATTAATTTGAACTATCCCAATCGATACTGTCCACCGAACAATGTTACCAACTAAGAAAACAATATAATTAATAAATCATCGATATAGTAATAATAATAAATAGCATGGTGTGTTTTCTTTTAAGAGTTTCCGTTGTTGTATTATATACATAAAAAGAAAGTCTTAATAGGATATAGAACCGGTAGTCTTCCGGTCTCAATCCATCTAACTTGCTCGTTTTGCCAGCCAGCCAATGAGTATTATACTTTCAAACAAACGGCAATAAATTCAGCACGAACTACCGTACGTATAAGAGCATTGAATGAAATTATTTTATACACTGGCCACGGACAATTTAATATTTATTATAATCTCTGCATATTATAACATATATCAGTTATCTGTCTATCTTTGATCTAAATCTTATTTATAATAGCCATAACGATGAAATAAGTTTCCAAGAAAATTACTATGAATACATGTTAACATCGTAAAAATAAGTGGTTTAAGGGGCTATACACGCTCATGCAAACTTGCGCTAATGTGCATGGACGATCATAAAAATACGGTGATAATACGGTAAAGAATTATAACGATATTATAATAGTGTTTTTTCATTGTTTCCGATTTAAGAAGCCAATAAGGAGTGATGAAATAAAGAATAAGACTTTGAATCCAGTTGAGTCTCTCTGACATTACTTAGTATTACTAATTATGGATTGAATAATTTTATTATCATTTTCATATCGTTTAATATTTTATTATCATTTTTTTTAAATAATGAAATTGTATGTACCATTATTTTAATTTCGTTTTGTAATATATAATATTAACTTTTAAAGACTTCAGTGCATTTTGTTAGTCAAATCGAGCATGCTAATATTAAGCAATTATAATAATTGAAGCATCCAATATCAATGAATGGTTTATTTTTTATCTTATTTTATCTTGATAGATGGCCGATCTTGCATATTATATCATAAATACACGTAGGATTACCTACAATTAGTAGATGTTCCGTTTTCAGGAAAAACAATAATGGGCGCACACAAATGATTGTGCATGTAAACTTGACCGTGTGTAGCCCCCTTAATACAACAATCATATGACTTTAAAAATAGCTCAAATACAGTGGCGGCTCGCGGGTAAGCACTGTGGTACTGCAGCACCCCCTATTTCCACTTGATATCGATAAAATAATGAGTCCTTTTTCTTTAATTATTTCGTAAGTTAAATTTTAGTAGCCATCCCCTAGTTGACGAAAAAGATACATTTTTTTTTGTATGGAACTATGCGCTTGTTGCGCACATAGAAAAATGTACGCGAGGCTGTGAGGAAGTGAACTGTCGCTCTCGCAGTGCTAACTTCGGCGTGCTGGTTGAAGGTAGTTTCTTTTACTCCGCGTGTATTGTGCTTAAAAGTCGTGTATCATATTTGTGAATGTGATAAAGTGTGGAATTATATTATTATCCTGCTTAACATATTTTTTATATTCAAATGATTACTAGTGCTTATATGAATGTATGACCTAACCGCTAAGCTCGATTGTTCATTGTCAGTATTTTTTTCTTCAGTTAAATCATAATTATTTTTAAAGTGTCTTGTAAGAAATGTCAACTTGTTGGCTGAATAATAAATACGTTTGACAAGTCGACATGTTGATTATATTATTAAACCAATCATTTGACAAGACTTTGTAACAACACACATTATTTTTTTATTCTTCTTGTGGCTTGAGAGGTAGAAATAAGTGTGGTTTGTAGTTTAAGGTCATTTTTTAATGTGGTTAAATTGTTGTGCTAAACAGACTTGCGCAATTCGAAATGCGTGAGGACCAAATTAAAAAAAAAATGCTTCGATCAGTAAATTGCTATTTTTAAATAAAAGTAATCCAACAAAAAATATTTCTATATGAATTATACATATTTATTTATATTAAAATAATTATGACATAAATTTATAAACAAAAGATAATAATGAATTAAGAAAAAAAGCAGGCATCTTCGAATTCTGTATTTTTTTAAACTTAAAAGATTCGAGGGCTATAAATCACAAGTTGTGCAATTCTGTTCTATATTATTATTTATTCGTTTCTTTTTCTTGTTCTTCTTAAGCCGTGCTTCCTACCAAAGTGAGGGATATGGATCTTCACACTGTGGAGATATTTAATCCGAAAGTGGAGTATATGGATCTCTGCAATGTGAAGACGTCTTGAGAGATTATGTTTCATAAGAACTATTTATTAGACAATTTATGGATTTTTTAAAATCTGACAGATGTGGGAATTGAGCTCACATTCCCCGGATTGCTAGGCGTGCAAGCTAACCTGTAAACTGCTGGAAAGACTATACGTGACAATGTTTTAAATAAAAAAATGGCCTTGAAAAAATGTGTACAGATTTTTGTCTACTTCCACATATGTTGTTTACTCTCTCTCTCTTGCTAATGTATGCACTAAATTTATTATAACGGTACCCGAAGTCACATGACAGCATCCAAATAATTCTAAGATTTAGCACATTACTCCAATCGTTCGATAATTTGTTTATCCGTTCATTGTTTGTATTCGCTGAGACATCTAAAAGTATAATTATAGGAATAATCATATACTCATCATATAGTGTAATTAGTTCGATATGATTAATAGTGATTATAGTAAAATAAATATGGTATCTTTTTTTCACTTAAGCGAGGGCCAGCAGTAGACATTATGTAGTAAATTGAGTTTTTAAAAATGATACATTTATGTTGATAATTGTACAAATATTAAAACATGGAGGAGACATTTCGAGAGGTCGTTGATTCTGAAAAAAGCATCGATAAGAAAGTAAAGCTTAAAAGTTTCCATTCATATATTGATGAATGTTTAATATAATCCATTCATCTGATAGTACCCTTTCCAATTGACAATCCCTTAGAGTAAAAGCTCCCCTGACGAGTAAATAATCTTGACTAATATTTTTAAACATCCATTGAATAAGGTTCAATGAATACAATTCCATCGGGTGAACGATAGGCTCATTCATTAGTAATGTGTATTTTAAGATACAGTTTTAATCTCGATATCTTCATATAAAATATTATCCGTAAAGGTGGCTTCACACGCTCATGACAAACTTGCGCAAGTATGCATGGACGATTATAAAAACACGGTGATCATATTTTAAAGAATTTACGATATTATAACACTGTTATTTCATTGTTTTTGTTTTACGAACCTCACGAAATGAGTGAAGAAGTAAAAAAAAACACTTTGAATTCAGTTTCGACTTGAGTCTCGAACATTAGATAGAATTACTAATTATCGATTGAATAAGTTTACTATAATTTTCATATAAGTCTATACTAAATATTATTGTTTTTCCTTAAAATTTCAATCTCGTTTTTCTCTTGCTTGTTACTATGTGGCTTGGACGTTTTCTGCTTAACTGCATCCAATTATAAGATTATGTTTTTTAGTGCAAAGTAAAGTTTAGGAATATATCAAATGATTTTAAGTTAAAAAAGGTTAAAATGCCCCACTTCTAATCGACGGACCATCCGGGGTGTATTAGTAAATTATTTTTCAATCAATATGAATATTTGAATTAAGGATGTCTGCATAGGGATTAAAATGTAAAAGCTCTATAAAAAAGAATTTGGGGAGGGCTAAATTTACCATAGAGCTAAACAGTTTTAAAGTCCACGGCCTCTAGAGCCTGAAAAACCAATAAAAAATGGCCGGAGAAAGTAATCGCTTCCGCATCAAGCTCGTCTAAATCAAAACTTTAAATCTGTTACTATTAAAATATAATTAAATTGTCTTCTGAACCTCAGAATTCCAGCACTATTGATTTATCTAGTGGAGCTTAAAAAAATCTGGCGTAACCTCGAAACTTTTCATGCTCATTATTCTTATTATTATATATTGCACTAATTAAATATCACATCCAGAACAAACAACGAATATATACGTAAATAGTTGAACGCGTACGATTATACCGTTTTGTGTTAATCTAGTAGTAGTTATTGAGACACGTTTGTGTTAATTCAAAACACATATACGCGAGAAAGAGAGGTTAAATAACGTTCTAGAAGAAGACAAAAATCTTTACACGTTTTTTCAAGGTCATCAATTGTTAAGTCAAAGCATTAAGGACATTTTTTAAGTGTACAATTAATTAGAAAGATTTGTTCGTTATTTATTTTTTATAGATAAATAGAAGTTCATATTAAACACGAATGACAAAATACCCCTTGTAACTGACAGAAATAAATTTTGTTTCGTTAACTTTATAATTTTTTTCGTGAAATGAGTTTGATTACAATCTTATCTAAGTTGCTGTTTTTTCGTGAAATGAGTTTGATTACAATCTTATCTAAGTTGCTGTCACTGCCTCACGCGACCAAAAAATATTCGTTCTTTCGTATAATAAGGACATTTCTACTTTTTTCATTCTCTAATGTTTATATTATTCTTCTTTGTTATCTAATGAAGAATTATTACGAAAGTCTTTTGTTTCAAGTTTGATTAAAATTAAAAAAAAATTTGCCACGCAAAATATTCGAGTCCAAACGTTTGAATATATACTGCATAATTTATTTTATTCCAAGGTGGAACTTTGGGAACACTTTCACTTCTAATTGTAATTCAATCCCATTTTAGTATCTATGGTCATCTGATTACCCTTTTATAAGTGAATCAATTTTTTATCCACACACGTTTTAAATACTAAAATCTTTCAGCGCTATCAATCCAACTAATATCATAAAATCAATCTAATTGGATATGCCGATTTGTAAGCAATGCTCTTCCATTTCAAAACAATGAAAAAATATACTAAACAGTCATTCCTAATTTTTTAAGAACGAATGTGGCCGCTCCCATTTTGGAATCAAAGCAGCACTTGACAAAATTTTGAACCCAAATGACACTTTTCACATGATATATCGATATAATAAAATATAACAATATATGCGGACATTTACAACAACAAAAAAAGTTTGAAAGTGACGTTATCATAATTATTTAGAATAGTTATGGTCAAAAATTAATTTGTAATTAAACTTCCAACCCGAAAACGTTTAAGCCACATGGACGTATTGTATAATAGATATTATTTTTTGTAAATTGTTGGTATAAGAGCTAGAAAAAACAGTGATTACTTCTTCTGGGCATATATTTTTTATTGGGTCTCTTTGTCATATTAAAGTATTGTTATTTTTGAAGCCATTATATGCAATAAAATGAAAAATTTCAATTTGTGACATGGACGTCTACTATTATACTTACTATATCCAATTATGATTCGTTCATTATTCACAGAGCCTTAAATGAAACAAATTCACCTAATGTTGGCAGTTACTAATTACTGTTACGAGGACACAATATTTCATATTTCTCAAATTACTAACCTTATTTTAAATTCTCATTATATTTACACATTTAAAGTAGGTGTACAGAGTTGTTTTTAAATTTGAGTTTAGATAATAATGCAACGCCAAGTCACGGAAAACAATAAAAACTACTCGTAGAGAAGACAAACGGATATCTACGAGGAGTGTTTTAAAAATAAAAACAATATTGCACATATTTCATATAATATTTCTCTTAATTATGTACACACGTTTGAAAAACTAAAATTTTTCACCGCTACCAATTCAAAGAATATCATAAAATCACTCAAAAAAGGAATAAAATAAACTGAAAGCTTATTCCATGTTGATACGAATGTTTACAACATTACTGCATGTGGCCGCTCCCATTTTGGAATAAAAGAACACTTGAAAACAAATTTGAACGCATATGACTGATTTATGAGCCATTTTATGTGTTTCTGTGAACAGCAATATATATATATATATAGCCGTAGCTCCCTGGTGGCGTAGTTGTTAGCGTGCGCGCCTAGCAATCAGGGGAATGCAGGCTCGATTCGTAATTTGTCGGATTTAAAAAATCTATGCAGGACTGGATGTCCATTAGGTTGAACAATTGTATGACAATCAGTTATCGTGAAAAATAATCTGTCAAGTCGTCTTTACATTACGCAGATCCATATACTCCACTTTCGGAGTGGGTACCTTTACACTGTGTTTGTTCAAATGCTTCACTTTGGGAGCGATCATGGTATGAAAAATAGATAAGTGAGCAAGTTCAGCAGCGCGACAACACATTGTCGTCACAACAACTTGCTCAATCATTTATTTGTAGTTATTTTGCATCTCTGTTCTCAACGCTTTGCTGCTATCGCTCTGCCGCCGCGGGATCTATCGGAACCTCGGCCTAGGAGTAAAAGCTTTAAAATAAATAAATTCGGTAACTGTCGCATTTTGTTGATTAGTTTTATACTTCCGTTATCAAGCAATGAAAAAAAATCTAACGTCACGCGTTACGTTAAATCTTTCCGATACATGTGACCCTAACTGTCGTAAAAAATGATGATGAAAATAATTGATGCACTTATCTAATTTGCCTCAGCTGATAAAAGAAATCTTTTCGCAAGTAACAGTCAACAGTAGAAGACATTTCGGCGAAGCAATTGTTTGGAGAGACAATGAGTGAGGGCGGCAGCTGTGGCTTACTACAGACTCGATTAAAGAGATAATATGATAATCTGATTCAGTACAATGAACAAGAGACCCATTTGAAATCGCTAAGGCTTCTATGGTTGCTATCACAATATGTTGATTATACCATTCAGACTTTATGAACTTAGGTAAGTACAATATATCCACAGTGAGTTACGTATATGTTTTCGTATTATTTTGTTAAAAAATATACAATTTAAAAAAATATAATGGAACATAATTTGAAAAAAAATAATACACTTAAGATTTATTTACATGCATGAAACACTCAACACATACAGTGCCACACCGTGGGTAGGAGCCGACTTAGTATTAAAAGTATTTAAAGCATCAGCTTAGAGATTTACACTATTTGTAAAGAAAGAAAATGTGGAATAAGAAGGGCTTGCAAAGAACGGTTTTGTATAGGCACTGTGGTACTGCAGCACCCCCTATTTCCACTTCATAGTATTGATGACATTTAATAGAAGCGATCGCGTCTTTATCTTGTATAATTTATGCAAGTCCATATGATTATTACGTTGCAAAATGGAGTTCTATCATATGCTAAATTAAATAATTTATACATTATTCCAAATTTTTATATACCATGTTCACTTCCAACTCCAGTGGAGCATATGTATCTACACAGTGTAAAGATATTCACCCCGAAAGAGGAGTATATGGATCTTCGCAATGTGAAGACGTCTTGACAGATT
>JAGVSQ010009072.1:0-13894 GCA_022683975.1 Rhyacophila evoluta | reverse complement strand
GACAATTACTCAACCTAATAGGCAACCAGTCCTGCATTTTAGGATTTTTAAAAAATCTGATAGATGGGGATTCTAACCCGCAGTCCCCGGATCGCTAGGCGCACACGCTACCAACTACGCTACCGGGAAGACATGCATTTTAAGGGACAAAAAAGTATTTTCATATTTTTTTTAAATAATAATTATTATTGTCTAACATATTAAGCTAAATTTAGTTCGTCTTATCTTTTTTTTATCTAACGGCTACATTTTTAGTTATATAATATTCATTTATGTAGGGGAACCTTCGAAGAAAAGTATTTAAGCCAAAATAAATAGTATATAACACAAAAAACATGATTAGTAGAACATTCAACAATATCTGAATACTCTGAGCTGTATTATAATTAATTATAAATATATTTTAAATCTATTAAAACGATAACCACAACAAAACTTAAAAATTACTGTAACAGGGCTATTTAAAAATGATTGTACAATAGCATCAATGATACTTAATAAACATCTTACAACATAGAATTTTCGATTTTATTTTAGCTTTTAAAATAAAGTAAGTGGTTATTTACCTCCCAAAAATTATTAGTACTTCTTTGTTCGGTTTTAAATTCACTATATTCTTTTTCTATCGCCTTCTTCTATACATAGGAATCGACGCATGTCCGTAGCTAGGCAATGCGTATACAGGATGTAAGAGAGAATGGTGACCATGTACTTCACCGTGGTGGTGAAAATGTTCATGATCTTCGAGTTCTTCATGTGTGCTATGGCTTTTGTGTCCTCCGTGGCCTCCTCCGTGACCGTGACCATGTCCGTGATGATGGTGAATAGTCTTGTATATGGTGTGTGTGTGCTTGATCTTCTTAACTTTGAAGGGGACATGGATCACAACTTTTTTGCGTTTGCTGAAATTATTGTTGAATTTTATTTAAATACTGATTTATATAAATCTTATTTCGATTCTTAGAAAAGCAGTTTACGCGCTTCATAATTATCAAAACAAATCCAATATACTCCCTATTATAAGCTATCAATAAATATAATTCAGTAGCGCAAAAATACAACGTAAACCTTGGAAACTATTTTAAAAGGGGTATTAAAATATTTTAAGATCAACTCTATTGATCATCTGCATCTACAGTTTTCAACTTCTTTATCTTTACACCTGGAAATAATTATTTCAATCCTGCAGATCTTATAATATATTGAGAAATAGTCTGCTTGGTTACTTTATTCGAATAGATCTTTCTTTATAATCAAGAAATTATATCGAAAAATTACTAGTTTCGGAATGATACTGCATTTTAATAGAATATAAGTTTGAGTAGCCTCTTTCGATCAGCATATATATTTTTTTGATTTTCCTACAAGGTGGGGTCTATAATATAAGAATATAATACCATGCCATTAAAAGATTTGATTTTTAAGAAATTCAAGTAGAGTTTATTCTCCAAATAAAATAATTGGGTGGTGTTTTCAGCAAAATTCGTAGTCAAATAAACAAATATACTGGGAAATTAAAAGGCAAAACGCTGCAGAAAATTATGTTAGTCAATCCTATCTATGTGTGGTAGATTCTTCAAGTCTATAATCACAATAATAATCAATGTTTCAATGTTGTTAAGAAAGGCTTAACCATAAACTTAAAACCAAGCTAATTTTAAATCCGTTAGCAAAATGGGCATGTAATTTGTTTAGAAATAGTTTCGCAAAGCAATTAATAATACCGTTATACATACAAGCAATATCCTTAAAATGGTAAATTATTGTTAATATAACATTATGAAAGAGAATTTAAAGTTAATTAAGCCACCGTTAATTTAAAAATAATAGCAGTATATACAATTATTAATAGTTTTGTTTGATTTGTGCTATCAAAAAATATATATTCTTGTAAAAGACATCTTTTGTTAATAGGGAAATATTATGCTTACCCTGCTTCTGATGACATGATAAGTGCTGCCAGAACCAGGAAAGCAAACATCTGAAACGATTTAATACAATTTAAAATAAATTTATTGATTAAATATTGTTAAAATAAACGTTACCAAATTGTATATAAAAAAGAGACAAAATTCTTTCTAAAATATAAAAAAAGACGAAATCCTCCGTTTTTTTTTCAAAATAACTTTTATGGATACAAATTAATATACGTTCTATGAAAAGGATGTAACCGGTAAGTGTCGATTAGTATCCAAATTTAGCTTTTAGGTTTGAAAAAGGCTTTGAAATTTTCGACCAGGAAAAATTACTCACATAAATTTTAAGAGTTTTTCTTAAATTACTTCTTAGCTTAATATTAAATTGGGTAAATATAATATCAGTTTAAGATTTTATGGGCTTTAAAGTTGTGTCTATTTAATATCTTAACTTTGACTCGAAATCGTTCAAAAGACATTTTTTGTGTCACTTGTAAAAATAACCAAAATTTAACAGTTTATCTCAAAATAAATATTAAAAAATAAACTAGCAATATTGCGATTTTTACAAAGCCAAGCCATTTGATTAAAAAATAAACAATAATTGCTTGTTTGATAAAATAAAAAAGAAAATGCATTTACTAAGATGGTGTGAAATATTATTATCATATTGCGTGTATCGAAATATTTCATGCAAGTAGTTCAGAAAGTGAATAACATATTGTAATCATTTATAATACTAAACACCACTTCATTTAAGACTCATCGAACAATATCATAATATTGAATGCTTGTTATAAAAATGTAATTCCTAGTTTACCATACTATTTCCTCGATTTAATGAATGTAATCAATCTTTTATAATGAAATAATTGACTAGTTAAATTATGATTTGGTTTATTCCAGTAATGTCTATACCAATAACAATACCACATAATATTTCCTGTAATTTGCCACGTTTTCGTTTTCATGTAAAGTATATAATACAATATAATAAGATCAAATATGTAGACCATCTGTGTCCACAGTCCTCAACTTCTTTATCCTTATACCTAGAAATAATTATTTGAATCTTGCAGATCTTGTAATATATTAAAAATCAATCTACTTGATTACTTAATATGAATAGGTTTTGCATTGTTATTGAGTATTTATATCAAAATGTCAACCGTTTCGGAATGATAGTGCATGCTTAATATCATATGATTCACTATTAAACAAATAGCTAAGATCAAAATTGTAACTATTTTTATGTTTTATAAACGTCAAATGTGACGTTTTATCAATTGAATGAAAAATTTCACATTGACGAATGTAGACATCATGAAATTTAATAATACATTTTACTTAGCTCAAGAAATTTTACACAAAAATTCAGTAAAAATAATAAGAGAATAAGACAAATACCATTCTAGAGACATAAGTCTCTATTTTATTATTATTTATCTATTGTATAAACAATAACTTTACTTATCAGGAAAACTTTTAAAACATGAGGCACTTTCATTAAATACGGCCCCTTGTTGGTATGACTACTAGCAAGTTAGTTTTACACTTTTAAAAAACGTTGAATACTCTCGATTCCTCAGGTTTTTGTGATGGATTGTATAATAATGTGTTATTCTTTGTGTAAAATATTAATTAATCACGCGTTCATTAAATATTATTAAAAACGCAACGCAAATGAACTATTATATTAAAGAAAAAAATTTACGTTATAAAATAATAATTGACCATTACCTGGTACCCGTAACACCACAGCACTATTCTATTCGTGTGCCTCCCACTTAGAACGAACAAAAGCTCGTTATTGCTTTCACTGAACTGTTAAGGGAAATATACTGCATTTTTTGCATTCGGAGATACTCCTAATAATTAGCTTGTTGTTTTAAAGAAGAAAAAAGTTTTGGTTTGTAAGGTCTTTGACCCAAAAGGTAACAGACTTGTCCAGTTTTTTTAAAACTTAGTACCGAAAATGCGTCAATGAAAATAAATTAACAACATTCTATGTACAACGAATAAGCGTACGATGAAAATGACATAGTTTACCAAGTAAATTTAATTTTGATCTATTTTCTGACTTACTTTATTTCTTTACTGTGAAGTTCCGTATGGTACATTTTCAAAGCATGACATGGTAAAAAATGATTACTTTTAGAAATGCTGTTTATACTGAAGAATTTGAATATTAATATATTTTTATAAAAGTAGTAGAAATTAGTTTAAATGCAAAATTGCTAATGATGAAACTGGCAATCAAGAATAAACTTTACGCGAATCATGCATAAGAACTTTTTTATTATAATTCAATATAAAATAAATGTAAAACAGCTTCACATGGGTAAACTTTTTGTAATGTAATGTTTTTTGTTTGTTTGAAGTTTAACTGATGACCCTCAATCATGAAATGCGCGCTTATCAAATCAGCCACCGCAACGCCGTAATATACATAATATACCGTTTACGTCCGGTAAATATATATCAAAAACAATTAAAAGTGCGACATTGATTTTTTACAGTTTCAATTCATATAATAAGCAATATGAAACGAAGGAAACTATAAGTAGACAAGAATGTCTGAAAAAAATGGTTACAGATTAGATTAGTACAAAAATCGATAATCTTTTTTTTGTTAACTTTTAAAATTGTGAGTATTTTTTACTGTGTGTATCGAATAGAAATACTATGCCTAAAAAGTATTAGCTAATTTTACGAGCTATCGGGCTACCTTGATTTAATTACAATAGATTTCACCGGCCGAAGCAATCGATTGGTTTTAGTACACAATTCACTTTCTTTCGCGGTTCTACGAGTGTGAAAAATTACCGTTAAAATATCTTCGAAGACACTTGGTTGGAAAGTTAATGAAAATAATTACTCACATCAATTCGAAATTGTACGCTTAAAATTTTTATTATTTTACATAACTAATTTTACTGCTAATTTTGCAGCAATGACTGGAAACAATAGTATTTTATGTATAATAATTAGTTGTTTAAAGAAAATCAACTACTTATTATATTTTTTATTAATCAATAAATTAAACATCCATAATAATGAAATGTGTTCCTTAGGTACTCTGATAGACTACTTTTTCATTTGATAAAGATTACATTGCGTGTCTTTTATGTATATAGTTCAAATCATAATCAACACAGTATAGTGCATTATATTATAAGATTAATTTTAATTTATTTAATCACCATTTTATGAATAGTATACTTTAAATTCCACTTTAATGACGAGAAAATTTAAATTGTTAAGAAAATCGATATTCTTGAAGGCGATCATAAATGTTGACTAAAATGGCATTAAAAATTTCCATGTGATGTGAGAATATACGACTTTTGCATGGTAAGTACGGTTTCTTTTTTTAATAAAAACATCTTATGTACATAATAGTCAAAGTATCAGTTGAATAAACGTTATAAAACAGTGTAGAATTTATGTAATTATTAAATTAAAAGTAATGTTTTTTTTAAACACTGATGAGATTAAAATATTGTTACCAAGGTTTTTCACTTGGAACACAAAATAAAATATTATCATTATTATTTATTTATAATCACAATAAGTCACCATGGGATTTATGATTGTTACAAATATTACATGCACGATATTAAAAGAAAATAGCAATATTAAAAAATACTACAACAAACTATGTTTTGTACTAACAACGTAAGCCAGTAATAATGCAAATCAAATGGCACACATTGCGTTTCAAAATTACAATACATTGCGCTGTTCAACAACATTTTTAAAATCAGTTTCAATTATACAGTGCATGAGAATAAACTCTATGGGAACATCACAGTTCAAAAATCGATAAACAATTTATTAATTGAGAAAGTTATTGTCAGAGACGTTTATAAATAATCTTGTACATTCTGCGAAAAACATATAATTGATAAATATTACAATTTCAATTCTATTGTACTATACTTATGTGGGATAACTTTATCAAATAATTGCGACACGTAACAAAAAAAATAGAACTAAAATATGAATTATGCTTTGTTTATTTATTTGAATATTTATCCTTTAATATAAGCATATAGCGCGATATAATAGTGCAATAAATATAAGTCCAATTTGACTGATTTTGGATGTAACTATTGGAACTATTATATAATTTAAAACATGACAATTAAATGAATTCGTAAAGATATGCCATTTATATTTTCGATGCAATTCTCACCTGATTTCGTCAAAATAAAATATTTCTGGAAAATAAAAAACGAAGGCATTTTCATTACAATCGTAAATTTTTGCTATTTTTACTACCCATATAAACTGAAATATTTCATAATGGAACAATTGATGTGATACTGATCTTATATTACTTTATCGTTTTATTTCTCTGGATATTTTTAGCTTTTTTTTCAGGTGACCTCTATTAGTGCAGGCAAGTCATCATTATATTAATGCGGCATAGCTTAAATGATTACCCAGCCGAGTTACAAAATATACGAAATATAATTAATTTTTCTTGCCAGAACGGAAACCTGCTATGCTCACAATCCAATATATATTGTATTTAGCCATCTTCAAAATATTATCAGAATATATTTATTTGACTGTTTTATTTTTGATAAAATTCGATACATTTTCATATTAGAAATATTAAAAATGTACAGAGTGTATCATAAAATTTAGTCAAAGGGATAATTTGACAATAAAAACGACATATTATTGTACTTTCATAACATCAAACTCACTGTATTGAGGTTAATTTACAAAGACACGAATCATTCGTTCATTGAATAGACGTTAGACACATATTATTGTATTCAGCTATATCTTTATAAGTACTATTATAAAAAATACTAACACCACATGTAGTATTTTAAACTGTTTATTGTTGTTGGTTATAATAAAAGAAAATAAATCACTCAAAAGCCAATGGTATGAAACAATTGATAGAATGATATTAATGTTTATGTTTATATTGTATGCTTATATCCTACCGCAAGTTTCACATCCATACTGTAATTTGGAGTTGGAGGCAATTTTTTGTACAAACACTCAGCTCTTTGCACTTCAACAAACTTAGCACGATTGATGTCTTGAAAATCATTACTCAATTATTTATATAGTCTAGCAAATTGGAAGCATCAAGCCATTGTATTTTTTTTATGAAGCAGCCAACCTGCGCTTTGAAATTCACTGCGCCAATAGTGGGGTACACTTTACGAGAAATAAACCGTGTGATACGGCATAGACGCACATTTTTGAATCCATATAACACTCAAATTAAAATTTTAAATGTATACAGTTATTTCTTTTTTGCATGTAATGTATATTTGAGTTTAATATATCTTGAAAAACCATCTTGAAAGTGTAAGGGTTGCAACAACAAAATAACATTGCATTATACAATGACATAAAAACAAAAAATACTTAAAATTAATATTACTAAGCATAAACAACATACATACGATAGAGAAGACGCCAAAGAAAGATGTATACACTTACTTTTTATCTGTCTGTGTGTACAAAACTATCATCCATGTTTTCACTTTTGACTTTGACACTTCACTGAAATTGTTGTCTCCCTTTATATACATTTTTCAACTCGAGATTGTTTGTCTCATGTATATGGTATAATGGTATCCAAAATAACACTACTCGATTAAGTATTGAGATGTACAATATGTACATTAATTTAAATGTAAATAATTTATTATTTGTTTAGTCATTTTTCTTTACATTTGCAATGATATTTATTATAATTAGCGAAATGTGTGACAATAATAAAAATAGCGAGTACCGAAAACCTATGGCAAATTGACAACAAAATCTGCGTACTGTTTGTGTACAATATACTATATAATTATTTTTTATGATATGCCTCATTAAATTGTTCAACAAAATTACGTAGTTATATTGAAAAGCAGTTGAATAGAATATAAAATGTAGTGTTGATATTTTATAGCGATCTATTTATCTATATAGTTTTGAACTTATCTACATCAAGTTTTACTGTGTAGAGTCATTTTATATTAATCTAAATTAATATTAAAACGCCCTAAAATTAAAGCAATTGTGTGTTTTTTGTATTTAGTAAATTGATTGGAAATAATCAAAAATCGCAAGACGTATCGTTGGCCCTAACAACTAAGCTAGGTTTCTGATGATAGTGTGTATGCCGTATCTTTATTTTTTTTACATAAAATTATCATTGCTGAACAAGCAGTAGTCATTTTTGGAAATCCATTCAAAATAAATTTCTCTTAAAATCGGAAATAAAAGATCTATTGTTTGTATATAAATCTCAAAATAATAGTAGTATTCCGTATTTTTTTTACGCAGACACTAATGAGCAGTTTTCGATAAAATTGTCGGATATACGAAATTATATTATCATAACAAAATTCATTCAATATATATTTGTGAAGAGTGTACGTATCACTTTTAAAAATAGAAATTAATAAAAAAAAATGTATAAACATATATAATCGGCTAGCATTGATCTGATGTTTACATTATAATATTTATGATTGGCGGATTCATGACAAAAAATACGATTTATCAAGAGAGTTGGAAAGTTGGAAAAATTAAATTCTGAACTATAATATTTTTTTCAGCAATAATGATTATTATACTATTCCTTAAGGTTAATTTTTGTAGAGCAAAAAATCTCAAAAAAATGTCTACTGTCAGTCGTATTGAAGTTTTAAATGTTTTATTATCATTATTGTAAAATAACTAAAATGGACTAGTGGTTATTTTATACATAAGAGAAATAATAGATTTGGCATTTTATTAGATATTTTATACGAATTATAAAAATTGACAAACAATTTTCTTTCCTTCCCAAAAAAGAACAAAAAATAATGAAACAATGCACGCAATTCACGACTGAAATATATAAAATTATTCAACAGCAATGTTCCGCATAGTTCAGTAAAATGCGCACTTACATCAATCATTATACGTCCATTAATGAAGTAAAGAACCAATTTTAATACACTGCCAATTCAATAACTATACTTTCCAATTAAACACAGGACTGTTATTAGCAAGTAAAGTTGATCATCTTAAGAAATTTTTACTCCTTTTACGTTGTTTTTAACAACGTAATATTAGGTACACTCTAGAACCTTTGTAAATGTTGTATAACTTCGAAAAAAAATTTAATTTCTATCCAAAAATTTGTTACAAACATCGTTAATTTCAATAATATCATAGTAATTTTAATCGCAGTAATCATAATCGTAATAAAATCATTTTTGGATATAGTTTTGTGTGGCAAATATATCGCACATTAATCTGAAACCCAGCTTACATAAATATAAAATATCTTACAATAAACTAAGACACTATATATGTTATAAAGTATTATAATACAATAATATATATATCTAATAATCTCACTACTATATATCTTATAAAACGACCACGGAAAACTCAAACTACCATTATCCTATCTTAGATCAGACAAAATTAGTAAATATTCAATTTTGCAAAAAACGTATTCAACACATTAGATTATGTTTAAATCTTCGTAGTTTCTCTTATATCCTTTCCATACGGTCCATATAACATGAAGATTTCCGCTCCTGAAATATAAGATATAAAAATTCACAATTTAGAGAGACTTTTTTTTCGAATCCTTACTTAAAAGCAAGCAGTATTCTAACCGCTACCTCTGACATCACAACGTGCACACTTATCACTCGACTACCCGAGAAACGAACATAAAATATACGCCCGGCTACACAAAAGGGTTAGTTAATTATTGTAGCAATATTACTTAACGTATATACTAGTTGCGAATTTGAAAGACAGTATATTTGATTTCACATGTGATGACATTTTCATAAGTATAATATGGCAGAAAATATAATTATCGATATAGTATAATGATAACCTAGGGTAACTTTTGTATCTGCGTTTTAAGACAACATTATATTTTATGAATATAAATTTAAATTGTATCAACACGATTTGACCAAATTGATCTGTCGACTATATGTCATATTATAAATAAATAAGTAGACACAATTTGCGAGATTTTGTATTGTTGAGTCAAGCTATGAGTTATAATGAAGAGGTAATTATATTAACACGTTGAACCAGCAACACTTTCTCACTTAACAATTAAAGAGTCTTAATTATTTTACAAAACTATAACACATATTAATCTGATGGATATTTGACAGATACCCATGAAAGTGTTAAATTAAATAAACATGTATCTTTCTACCAAAATAATAATTTCTAAATTAAATATAAATTGAATTTAGAAGTGTAAAGTAAAATAATATTCTTATACATAAATAAATATCATCTTCCATAAAAAATTGTTGAGCTCGTTCGCTTCTACAATGTTGGACGTAAGCTTAAATCCTCTACATGTTGACAAAAACATAAAAAAAACGCCGTACTGAATAAGTTGAGTATGTGTATAATACCGTATTTTTGTTGTATGGTTGATAGATTATTAGCAGTTTATTTTTTTTCAAAAAAAATTAATATCTATATCCTAAGAAAACGGAAATCTTAAAAACATGCTAAAACAAGAGCACGGCTAAGTAGAAATATGACCGATATTATATTATATATACATAGAAAGATATTTATAACTTTACAATAAAAAGATAAAATCCGGTCGTTCATAAAACATACTCAAATTATATTTTTTGTCGACATAAACGTAATTATTTTTTTGATAAAAGTTTCACATTGTTTGACAATAAAAAAAAATACACTACGAACAATGAGCGCGTAACCACAATATGTAATTTTCGCAATTAGTCTAAAAGGGAAAAAAGATAACATATTTTTATTTGAACTACGAGCGAGGAATTGTTTTATTTTAATAAAAACAACCTTCCATTCATTGAATGAAACGCAGTATTATTTTCTATAATGTAATTAGAATCAAATTCCAGATAGTTATTTGAACTACGTCGACGTTAGTATTTATACTTTTTGTCAACTTATTAAATAAAGAAGTCGTTATTTATTTGAACGCCTTATGTTTTTTTTTAAATCAATTATAATGAAATATCGAAAAATCTTAACAAAATTTGGCGTTAAATATGAAATATTTATAACTATACTTCCTCTAATATTACTGCTAATGTCACAAACACAATCATGTTCATAAAACTTTATGCTACTCTGCAGATGTCTAAAGATGAACATTCGCTTTCTCCTCACGTTGCCATTTAGTGCGGCGTAACAAACGTGAGCCGCTTCTTACAATGTGCTGAGTAGATGTATCCTAAGTGTAGCTTCTCAAGACTCATTGGCGTATACTACAATAAGCTTAATTATTCACATTCTAAGCAATGTTCATATCGAGTCTTATTGAAATGAGAACTTTTACCTGTCGTAAGATGCCGCATATTTTAAAAAATAAGAAAATTATCTTTTTGTTACTAATATTGTTTAAAAATAATGCCAATATTGTTATTTTGGTTATATTACTACTATTACTAATAATGCCAATAAACTTTTTACCGTTTCCAATGGCCAACCGGTCCGACAAATGGACTTCAGGCTAATTTGTACTTGGTAAAAATAGCAAAATCTAGTGATTTCTTGACATCACCCATCTAACAACAATGCTGAAAATTGCTGAACATGATGAGGCATATAACCTAGTATAGCTAGCTGACGTGTCATAACTAAAAAAAAAACAGTGATTCCCAGACCGTTTTTGACTCGTGGCGCCTTTTTTGGTTTAAGATTTTCCCACAGTGCCCTACCATAAGCAAAAGTATGAATAAGTAAGAGATAAAAAAAATCGTATTGCATTATTGACACTAGCATAGCTACATATTCAGCTTCCTGGAGCAATTAAAATCGTTGCGCCGCCCTGCAGTCTCTCTTTTTTTAGGTCTCGTGCTACCTAATATTTTACTTGCACCCCCCATGATTCGTGCGCTTGAAGCAAACTGCTCCTAGGTAGCTACGTCACTAATTACTAAACATTTTGGCACTCTTTGGAGCGCTACAAAATATTGCAAAACTTAATAAATGTTTAGTGTTCGATTAATTATGAAGATTTGGGACATTTCAGGGTAGCCCCGCGGCGCACACTTTGTCATTTATCGTTGCACGTAAATATTGTGAGTCATATGTCATAATATTATTTTTAGAATTTTTCGGTGTGTTTTCACCAAGTTAATTAATCAATAAAGAGTAATTATTTCGCTTAATATTTGCCGTTGCCTACATTTTGGTATTATACGTTACGTTTTTGACATGCTTGTTGCATCTTATAATGACAGGATACACTTTTGTTGCATCGGATCGCTTCATATATTAAATAAGACTTCCTGCTTCTACGTAGCCGGTGAGTTGTCCATTAACCTTCTCGACAATTTAGATCTAATTTTAGTATCAACGAACTGAAATAAGGATTTAAATAAACTCCTTATTTTCAAATAAATTATTGATTGAAAAAAAGAGACATCATTCAAATCAATTATTTAACACAATCAGTGCAACAACATTTTCTTCGCAATCACGTATGTGGTAAAAACCAAGTCTACATTATTAATAATTAAAAATGGGTAGATGGCTGGAGTATTTTATTGAAACTTTCAAAACTCAATTAATACTATAATGATAATTTTTGAACTTGCATACGGTGCCATGGACCGTTTTGCGTTTTGAGTACCCATCAAAAATTTGTATATTATTAGTTTTTCAGCAGTAAACGTGTAAAAAATTTAAAAAAACCCAATTTCTTTAAACGTCTTTAAACTAGGCTCTTTTACTCGTTGAATCAATCAAACCTAAATTTTATAATCTTCATCTGAAAAAAATATATTCCTGGTATCGGAGAGATAAACGCCATTGCTATTTAATAACAAATCTTATCTCAATAACGATTTTCAAAGTTCTAAAATACAGGATTGGAAGTGCGGATATCCAAATACTCTATTTCCGTAGTGGATATTTGATTTTTTTACTAGTTTTATTAATATCTATTTTAGTAACATCATCATTGTCTACAGTCTACTTAGTAGAATAACTTAGTCATTATGACGATATATTTGCAAAAAAAAACATTGTAGTTAACATGAAATAGTTAAATACAAACTTATTTAGCTTGGATCAGAAACCGCATTAAACTTAGAATGATTGAATCATCATTTAACCAATATACAGTGTACTCCCGAGTCCTGTATTGCCGGGAGAATTGAAAAACACGGATAATCCGAACTATATGTGAGTTTTTTTCAAATGCTGAGATATTAAAAGTTATCAGTTCAATATATTCACGGCACTACATAAAAGTGATAATAACAAAAATATTGATATAAATACGTATTCCAAAACATTAAAAGAAGAAAACAAGAACAACGATGGTAATATTGTAAAAATAACATTGCATAAAAAAATAATAAAGTGTAAATTTGAAAAAATACGAAAGAAAAGAGGGAGTGTCTACCAAGCAAGTTAGAGAGATCCTATTAAAATAATGTGAAAGACAGGATTCATCTAAACTCGCTCTTAAATAGGTGGAAGATATCAAAATCCGAGACAATCTTTTTAAACATCACCATTGCTCTCCGTATTGGCATGACCACTAGTAAATTAGTCCTGTATTGAGAAATAAAAGGCAGCTAATATTTTTAATTTCCCAGGCAGTTATTAAGGATGTACAGACTAACGCTAGAATGGGAGACTTATCAATAATTAAACCACGTATAAGTCGAAAAAAATGCGTCGCCAAATACACATTCCTCCTTAATTTTCAGTTTTAATAAGAAAGTATGCCCAAAAAAAAGCAAGACGAGAAGTCTCAGAAAATTCTTCTAAGCCCTCTCCACTATGAGGTTTTACATCAGCTTAATCGGAGACCACACAGCCGATCCACTCTCTGACCTGCTTCGAACCAATGAAATTATACAGAGTTTTTGGTATTGTAAAATCCGAAATGAATACTTTAATTATTTACATTATAAATTCTGAATTATTTAAAACTGGTAAACTTCCATATGTGAGATCACTGT
>JAGVSQ010009071.1:0-13895 GCA_022683975.1 Rhyacophila evoluta | reverse complement strand
AATTATTTTTTACGAGAATTGTTTGTCAGACAATTACTCAACCTAATAGGCAACCTGTTCTGCATCTTCAGATTTTTTAAATCCGACAGATGAGGATAAATCATTTACTGAAAATAAATTAAAATGTTTTTACTTTTGGGGACATTTGTCACCAGAATTATATATTATATAGCTCATAGTCATCTTTCAGCAGTTTTTTAAACATAATGTATGTTCATAGTCTTCAATTTTATTTTAGATGTTCAAAACATTACAAATTTGAATTTCAAGACATTCACATCATGGCAAGTAAATAATTAATTGTCTTTCAAAAACTTCATATAATTAATTATAAACAGCAATAAGGTGTAAATTAAATAAAATATATATTTTTTTGAATGCAACAGTTAATAAAATCAAGAGAATTTTTTTGAGAAAGTAAAAGAGAACAACTGAAAGTTCTAGACAGATTCAGATTTAAGAAATGTATAAATAAAATAACATCCTTCTGATTATACCTAAGATTGAAAGCTACTATTAAAATAATACATATATCTTTGTTCAAGTAAGGCTAAGTTAGTTCAGTTTCCTCGTGGTTCTGCTTCTAAGGAAGCTTTGCGCTATTTTTTTCTTCATATATAAATGTCCCATGTTTTTAATATTCTAATATCATTTACTTAACCGGGTCACATACACTTTGTACTGAAATCATACATTACTTAAATAATCCAAATAATGACAATCGATCGTACTGCAATAATTATTGTATGTATATAATAATAGAACCGTCATTATATAGAATAACTTAAAAGCCTTTACAGTGAGCAATTAGAAGTCCATTAAAGGCACATGAAATTATTGTATATGTTGACTTTTGGCTTTTAGTAAAACGATTATTGATTTAAAAATAATATTTGTCTGTCTATCAAACGAGCGTGTAAACACGGGTACTAATAGTGGCCATTGTATACTTGCTTTAACGGTGGTCATGCAAACGAGTGATCATTCATGAATAATTGATATGATAAAGAGCTTCTTTACATGCAGTTAGCCGATAAAGATATTCTTAAAAATTTCACTCAGAAAGATAAAAGCTTTATGATCAATGAGCTTTCAAAGTACGATTTAAATTTTTAGTGAAGATTTAATAACAACGTGAAAGAATGAAGTTATTAAAAAAAGGTTCGTTATTAACTATTATTTAATCATAAATCTAATTACTATAAAATAAGTAAACCTATTTTTCCAGAACATTTTTAAACGAAACGTTTTTAGTATTTTTTTAATTTTATTAAATTTGTAAGTAATAGAAGAATTTCTAAATGATATATTTTAAAAATATTATTTTGTCCAGACGGTATTTCTTTGGCTACACTTTAAAACCTTCTTGGTTTTAAACCATTTGATATTTAAAAATATATTGCTCAGTATTGATACATTTGATGTAAGTTATAATGAAACTTATTAATATTCAAAATAATTAGCTGAACAATGTATAGTAAAATTATTTCATTTCTCATGTAGTTGTTATGTTAATAGTTTGATATAAATCATAATATCAAAGAGCACATAGAAAATGCACACAAAGATTTATTGAATTAAATCAATATTTGTGTTTCATATTATTTTATATCTGAGAGAGAGAAGTCGTAAATCTATGTATTTTATGATATAAATATTTTAACGTTGTATATTATTAATGAGAAATAAACAAACACTTTAATTGGACAATTCATACATTTGACATAAGCATTTCTAGAAATGGATCGCAAATATATATATTTGTGTTTATTGCCACAGGAGTAAAGCTGTCTGTATCAGGCGTTAGAGATCACAGTTTTCAATCACCTGGCTGAATTTATTTTTTGATTTGAATATATTTGTTGATTTGAACATATTAGACCGGATGCCTAATAATATTTTTCCGGTAAAAATAAAACCATGTTATTACTATTCGAAAATATGAATGTGCAACAAACTTTCACAAGATACGGTTTATTGTTGTACATTTAAAATTATTGATGTATTATTTTTAAAAGACAATTTAACACTGTGTAATGTAATCAAAACGTGTGCGTGATAATGTTTCCACTTTTAGTCTCGTAATGAGAATTGCAATTTTACGATATGCACGTCCGGACAAATATGCTCAAATGAGAAAAACGAAAGGTGATCGATTTTATTTCTATATTAAAATTAGCAGTATTTCATAATTTTCTCAGTAAGATTTATTCAAGTATGTTTTATAAGTTATGCTGTGTCAGCTAATTTTAATTGCCTATTTCATTTGAGTGAATTAATACCTTCATATATGCCATTTCTACCGTGATTTCGTTGTTATCTCTCTGTGATATACATATATATTATCTCGAATAATCCAATATTAAATTGCCGCATCTAATTAATATAATTATTTGGATTGAAAAAGTGAATCTAGAATTTCTATAAACTAACTAGTCCTTGAAAAAAGTTAGTTGGTCAGTTAAATCCATTTTGATTGGAAAATATACTTATAATTTTTTTAACTAATTAAAAAATATTTACGTACAATATGCTATTGAAATATTCTATCATTTTAATGTTTTATATTAGGTGATGTACATTATTAAAGGTAAAACAAATTTTTAGGATCAAAACATAATGAGAAAGGTCATATATGTTAGAGCGTTACACGAATTGAATCATATTACATCGCCACATACAACCAGGGAAATAAGGGAAATTTTTAATTACAAAATATATATGAATAGATTGCTGGTTTTAGGGATATTCTTAGTATAAATTTATTCATCTATTGCATTTACTCCTATAGTTGGTGATATATCTTCCTGTAGGGAAAAGAAAGACTTAAAAGGTCTGTGGTGGTTTGGAAGGCAACAAAGGACCACTAAAGTAGAGTAAAGGGGTAATAAAGGCAATGAGAAGAAGGTGCTAAAAATGGTTAGATAAATATGTTAATACGTCTTTTCCCTTTACCGTACAGAACGATTTGAAAGGTTCATACATACTTAATTTTACCTACATGCTTATTTTGTGATACTGTAATAATAAAACGTATCAGTTTTACGATAAGAATTGCTCTTTTGACTTATATAGGTTTTACTATTCAAACGCCCAATGAGAGAAATTTATATGTATAAATGACAATTATATATATATACATTGATGTCTTCCTGGCTTTCTCACTACATAAACCATGAATTTTACGTGAAACGCAAGCGCTACATGGTTATTATTTATTTATATATAAAGCAAGCGAGTAAAATGGTGAATACCAGATTCACTGAATACAATATCTGTATATTAGAGCAGTGCTTCCCAAATTGGGGGCCGCAGGATATCTGGCGGGGGCCGCGAAAATATTCAGTACAAAGTAAAAATATTCATTTATGAATATTTTTCCATATTAGCTATCTAGGGAATGTATATATTTCAGTCTTTTAAATAATAACACATATGAAAACATATGTTTATACACCGAGAAGATGATGTAAGCGCCGGGAATTAATTCTTTTAGATTTAGGGGGCCGTGACATGAAAGTAATTGGGAAGCACTGTATTAGAATGATTAATATCAACATCGCAACATTTACACTAAATTGTAATAAATAATATTTCAAACAAAAACAGAAAATTTGTGTATTGATGGAGACCCATAGTAAAATCAATAAATGCATACTTGAATTAACGAAAGTAACTAAATAATTTAAGTTAGTTAAAGTTAGTCCGATATAATCACATTTATTTTGTTTTTAATGTATTGACACATAGAAAATACGTTTAATTTCAACGTTGCACGGGGCATATATTTTTTTAGATTAGTTTTACTTAGTTAATTTACTTTTCATTTTTTCAGAAATTTTAAAAGTATTACTTTTTAAATTTAAGCACGAATTTATAAATTTTCAAATAATGACACACAGATAAATTTGCTGTAATTATTATCTTTATTAAAATATTTTTTTCAATAGGTTAAAAAAAGTATCTTTGAAGTGAAAACTATAATATAAACTGAAATAGCAGCAAATAAATTTCTAAGTCTGGCAAATTAAGAGCCGTAAATATAGCAGTGAAAATATTATAAATAGACTTGTACGTTAAAAATGAAAGTAAAATTGATGCTCCAATATAAAATGACATATCTGGAGCAATGTGTTGTCTTTACTTAACCGCCCACACCGTTCGAAGGCTGATTTTGCGATACCATTGTCGTATATATTACTCGTAAAATAATAGACATGCAACCGAGTGGAGGAAATGCTTTGCACGATAAGAAATGTAGTATAATATTGGCGCGATGGTAAACAACGTGCCGTGGATAGTTTGCATCGGATTGATGGTCTAATTTTCCTGAGATATTTGCATGGAAAACCTCTACATCGTGAGTTATTTTCATTGAAGGCTTTTGACGCAGGCGGAATTCAATAAATTTCAAGGACTTGCAATAGCAATTTTCCGACTTTCCAACACTTAAATTTGCATAACTACTTGACGACTGTGTTGCTTTGCCTTTAACACTCGGATGTATTCTAATTTTACTCCACTTCATACTATTCAATTATAACAGCTAATTAGTCCTATCAATCAAGAGTTATTTGTGAATATTTAATTTAACCAATAATTAAATTCCTTTTTATTACAATCCGATTTTATACACATTTTAAATATAATCTCCTTTAAAATATTGAATCCATCCACTTGCTTATCGAGACTTTTGAAATGACTATGCCATAAATATCAATTAGTTTGCATAAGTGATGAAAATAAAAAAGGACACATCCCCAGGACTTGCCTGTCTAAGTGACATCTACAATATACTTAAACCTATCAAATACTTTCTTTAACGATGACAAGGAGCTTGACATCTTTTGTTGAACTGAAAAAGTGCAAAATATTAATAATTTTTTTTTTCAGATATTAATAACCAATTGTTTTGACTTCGTGGCTAGTTGGTAAAATCTTGCAGTTGCGTGATATTTATGAACATGCAAAAGTACTGGATAGACGATAGGCTCAGTGACTGACAACCATCTGTCTCAAAACACAATACATCAAAATAATTCTTCGCGTGATGAGTATCCACAACGTTGGACATGGCGCTATGATGATGGCACAATCAATTTTGTAAATTGAAAAAATATAGTGTTTTGTATTGAAATATAAATAAATATAACACCAGGTTTCTAGTAGTATTTCAATATTCTTCCAAAAGTAATTCAAACTTTATATATGTGTGACGGGTATAGATTTTCTTCAGATATATTTCAAAGTAAATATTTTCATGTGTTAAGAAATTTGTAGAACAACAACTCTAATGTTTTTCTTTTATCTTTTCAGATAAGCACACATACGGACAAAAGGTAAGAAAATCTTTTTCATTATTATTGTATTAATATATATATCAATGGCTATAAGATGATAAAAACCTTATTTGGGTATAAAAATAAGTATTGCGACAGAAAATGTCAAACTTTTTAGTGAAATAATGTTTGATTTCATTTAAATTGTTCTTCATTATTTTTAATATTGCAGTACTTATTTTTTATAAGCTTTATTGGCCCTCCTGAAAAATTTAACAAATGAATGACACGTGTTGTCAACTTACGGCCATCGATATAATTAGGTTTTTTTATTACAAACTATATAACTAGCTGCTAGTAGTGATTCTGCTTCGGAGGATAAGAGTGGCGCTTAATAAAATTTCACCGAGTATTAATTAATAACTTTAATAAAACTATCCAATAACGTAACTGATGAATTTCTTTTTTACTTATTTACAGTAACGTTGATAAAGCCGGCTATTTTTTTTTAACACATGTTTCTCTCTTCTGGATAAATTATAATAAAATATTAAAATCAGTCTGAGAAAGTGTATACTTTTATAATACATAATTAATAGTTAATTGTTAGTAAATTTTAGTATCAGATATAAATATTATAGATAAAGATGATAGATAAAAAAAATATTAAAATTTTGACCGATCTATAACTAATTTAAATTTTATTCATTTTGAGCTAACCATGGATATAATATGTATATTTCTATTCAATATTATATTTTTTATGACTATTATTTATGTAATAGTATACATTTACAACTTACTATAGCAGATTGGACAAGCTTGCACGCATGTAAACTTTTCGTAAACAAAGTACGTGTGCTAATTCGCAGCTGAATACAAAATTATCAAGCTTATTAAATGTGATTATATGCAGGCCATGGATACTTAATGGGTGGAACAAGTGACCGATGATGTAATAATGATAAGTGGGTCAAACATACAGAGCTCGTAAATAATCAATCAAAATAAATATTTATATTTAAAAGAGACTTTCGTGACAGAAATACGCTTCGTACGAATTTTATGTGTAAAAAAATATATATCTGCTCTAAAAGTTGAACATATTGATCTTAATAGTGTGATTATGGCTATTCCAGAAAATAAAGTATTTGAGTTTTTGTATTATAAAGGCTTATCCAAATAGTTTTTTTACGAGAGTTAGTTGTCAAATCACAGACATCAAATTGTTCGACGTATTGGCCATTCATTGTTGTATCTTTCGATTTTGAAAAACTTTGCATCTGTAACATACAAAGTCGCAACTTCCGGTTTCGAATTGCACACAGATATGTTGTATATAATTATGAATGAGTTATGCAACTGTTTTTCGTTAAAAATATAACCGGTTTTAAGTGGCGTTATTTGTACATACAAATATAACATTGCAAATTATTTTAAGTTTGTTTAAAAGGGTTTGATGATGGTACGAGTACAGCACTGATTTTTTTAATAAAAAAAATATGCTACACATGTGCCAATATTATTCTTCCCGTGGTGAAATTTTGAAGTTGCTTGAACATCACACAAAAACTATGGATGTTCTTATAAGAGCAACTTGCAGTGCTTTCAAAAAACTGACGATTTATATCGGTACATCTATTGTAGGACAAAAAGCTTAACGTTTTGTTAGTTTGCCCATTTGTTTCCGTGTCAAATTGACGACGCTTCTTGTCTCCTGAAACGTTTTCAGAGCGACGCGTATTTTAGCTTAGGTATATTAACATAGCTTTTCCAGAAATAGGAAAATTCCTTACACTTGATATATGGCACATTCCGAAAATAACATCACATGATAATGAGAAAATCAAAAGATTTTGGCACTCGCTGTGAAGCTTTCCAATTCTCCTAAAATATTTTCCTCAAATATAAATTCTCTAATAATATTTTACACTGTTGGTGCTATTAAAAAATCTTTGATCTTGTTCTAGTGCCGTTCCCATCACCAAACATCGACATTCGTAAGATGTTTATATCAGTAATTAATGAAGACTGAAACGTATATTTATGTTTTTATTTTGTAATTCATATTATTTTGTTGCTGTGATTTTTGAAACATCTTTCACAGTATAAAACATAGTTATGAACATAACAAAATTGAGATAAAAATATTTTTTAAATATACTCTTTACAAAAGAAGTGCATTTAAAAAAGAAAAAGAAGTTCATTGTGTACGTTCATCATTGGATATTATAGTTCATAGTATTAAACCCCTGTTAAATACTGCGATTGGAATTTCTATTTCTGCATCGGTGATATCTTGTGTAAAATATTAGCTGTAAATGTGGAGCATACGGATATCTATTAAATAAAAATTTATCATGACGCATTATATTTTACGAATATTGGACATACGACAGCTGGTAAATTTATATTAAATATGTTTTTTTATTTGTTGGACTTTATACTTTATCAAAATCCACATAACTTGTATGGTCTCTTAACAGAATAAAAAAGTTGTTCGATATCAACAGAAATAACTATTTTGTACAAAATTTAAAAGCACCGTCTTCATTTGGTATATCTTATGATGTTGATATATCTGTTGGGCAGCCTTTAACACTCAGTTTAATGTGATTACATCTCAGAAAAATAAGCGGAGAGTATTTAGCATGGCTGCACGCAGTGAATCGGTGTATGAATGATATCTGCCTAAATGTCGTTTATCCATGTTCGATGTTGATTTTTATTTGATTTTAAATACATAATATAAAATAAATAAAAATTTGTGAAGATTTTTATTGATAATTACAATTCAGCAGATAGTGTACGATTTGAATTTTAGACGTTTCGGGTCCATATCAATAGACACCAGCTTTTTCAAGACAGTAAATCGAGTGTTAAAAATATTATCGTATGCATTCAATTTAACATAGTTTTATTTTAGTAACATCTACACCCACATACAGCTGGTATTTATTTAGTAATGTTATTTCTTTTAGTGTACATACAGTTAAAAAATAAGCCTAATAGAAAATTCGGCGCTCGCACGCTCCGTCTCTTCCTATAAATTCGGCTCAAAAAGGTTCTTCCTAGTGATTATCCTCCTTATCGCTTTTCTCACGTACTTGCGAAATTCTGAACTAATGTATAAACATTTAGTTTGTAGCTAGTTATTACGCTTAATTTATTATAACAAACGTAATAATGCATACATAAAATATGGTAAATAAAAATGAACATTGTAAATTACTATTTTCGTTACAATAAGAAATATACCGAAATAATACAATACTTTTTCGACGGATTTTTTCCCAAACTATAAATTTACAACATTAAATATTGGATTTAATCGTATTGTACTACATTTGAAAGAAATGCAATATCCATTTTCATACGGCACCTGGGTTCGAACCTACAACTCACAGAACATGATCACGTCGTAATGATTAATGCTTATTTACGATGAAAATTTGAGACATTTGTTATGTTTTTAATTATTGATTATATGTATAATCTTTCCAGTAGGAAAGAATTAAAAAATGTAGTAATAAATATGTTTAAAAAAATCAATATCATAGACACATTAGTTTGTAGTAAGTTTACATCACGCGGATACATTTTCAAGGTATAAAAATTTTTGCAGAGTTTTGATCGGTCAACTATCTGTCAATAAAATAATTGAGAGATGTTTTTACACGAATAAAATATATAACCATTTAATTTTATCCACAACCAATGTTTGCCTGAATTCCGAAAAAATGCGCCCATCCCTTCAAATATATATAATACGTTAAATAATTTTGTAGCTATTCGGCTTGAGGTGTAATTACTCGTACATTGTCAGAAAACTGAAATGAAAACATTAATGGTGTGATACACTAACAACTACAGTGTTGTTACACTTCCGTATTTCAATAACTCTGTATGCTACAATCTGGCATTCATTCTCGTGATAATAAACATTCCAGTTTTACATCTACAGGGAAACCATTCTATTAACGATGTAGTATTACACATTTTCATTGTAAAATGAAACAAAGATTGTATTTGAATGCATGCAATTTTTTTACGGGAGAGTTTAAAAACTGGTTATTCTTTTTTGGGATTATTTTAATGTAAAAAACACATTTTGAATGATTTATTCAAAAAATTGCTCACAAGTGACATACTTTTGATAGGTCTTAAAACAATACAGCAGAATTTTATATTTTGAATAAAGTTGTGAAATTTTCTTGTGACCTTTTTGCGATATGTTGAAATAACTTTGAACTGTCAAATTAATACATGTATTATGGTGCAACAAGATGCTATTATTAAGTCATTTGTACTTGAATTCATCGATATGTATTTTGGTCATTTTTACATAGGACTTTTTTCAAGTGATCCGATCTTATACATTATGAATACTATCCAAGGAGCATATTCTAATTATGTCGGGCGGTGGCATCACTTGGAAATATACGAAAAGATTGGCTAGCTACAAGAACTTTTGAAAGTGACTTGTAGTATATATCTCATTTAGGGTGCAGCTTATCAAATAAAAAAGGTTGATAAAAGATTTTTTTCAATCAAAGTTTTTTCTATTTTTGACTGTATAATAATAATATAAATGATAACTTCATACATTATGATGCAAATAATTTTATAATTACTAAGAATAATTTAATTTACTCTATATCGTTAAGATGTTTTTTTCTAACATAATTTACATATTATATCGTCGTATTACTTGCAAAAGACGTTAAAGTGAAAAAGTGAGTTTTGAGATAATCGAGTTTTAATATTTAAGTCTCTCTGTTAAATCGATTTTACGACATTTTTTTAAGGTATAATGATTATACTTTAAGAAATTGTCGTAAAATCTATTTAACAGAGAAACTCAAACATCAAAACTCGATTATTTCAAAACCAACTTTTTCACTTTAACGTCTTTTGCCAGTAATACGACGATATATAATGTATGTTATTATTTCTATTTCTATTTAATAGTTTACGGTGATACGATTATTAATTACACTCGTATATGACGGCTATAAAAACATGATACACATCGACACGATTTATAAACTGAAAATATGAAATTAGATGTAATAAATACCTCTAACATCTTCATTATCTGGTAAATGGGTTAGCTATTAGTAATTGTATCTGATATATCTATCAAATATATTTATTATTGGCCGAATCGTCGACTGATATTCCCAATGAGATTAACTCATAAAAGCTGCCTACTCGTAATTTGTACTCGAAAAATAATTGTTATTAACGATAAAAACACTTGACAGCCTTAGTATCATATTTTATAATTGTTTTACATCATAAATTTGATTATCGTATCTCATAATTATTCCAGTATTATTTTAACTTGAATTATCGTCATTATTGGAATCGTTAGAATATTTTTAAAAAATCATTATGTCCGCTCTGAAAGTGAAGTATATGGATATATACAGTAAGAGAATGTCCGCTCCAAGTTTATGGATATCTCAGTAATGTAAAAATATGTCTTGACAGATTATGTTTCACGAGAATTTGTTGTCAGGCAATTGCTCAAACCAATCAGTATCCAGTCTGGCGTTTTTTTAATTCCCAGTTTCGAACCACGCATCTATCAGAAACCTCACGGCTATTGAGAATAAACTGTAGAAACTCAACACGTTAAATATGATACTTAAAAAGTAACACTCACGCGCAACTCTGTATTTTGTATCAAGACTTTGGTTAGCTACAAGAACTTGCTTGAAAGGAAGATCTTTCGTGAAGATCTTTCATTTCAAACTTATTTGAAAGAAGATGTTTCATGTCATCTCGTTCATCAAATAAATTTCATATACCAAAGGTTACAACGAATACACATGTACAATAAAAAGTAAATTAGAGTGGCGGGGTTTAAGTCATGTTGATTATTATATGAAATATACATTGATAACTTATAATACAAATAAAAATCCAGATGTGGACAGTTAGAATATGTTCATTCCTCCAATTTCTAAATAAAATTCTTTATTATGTATTTCATAAATGATTGCAGTCAAGTAATAATTCAAGACGAAAAAATATGTTTATAACAATAATATATATAATTTTAGGAGGCATTTTTTTTTCGTTTAAGCTTTATTTAATACACATTGTTCAGCGTTTACGCAATTTTCAATGAGCTTTTCAAATCCACCTTAATCCCATCTTAAGTGAACGTTACATTTTATTGTTTTACAAATTATACTGTCAACACGTGCAATTAATCACCCGCTACACCAGATGGACTTAAGGAGACTTTTATTCCAATTCTTTGGATGTAAAATGGTTAGGAAGATCCATTCAATTTTCAGTATAAAATAAGCAGACTTTTTTCAGTTGTTTAATGGGATTCTAGCGGTGAATAACACTGACATTGATAAAACAATCGTGAAAGTTTTAGCACATATGATATTATTTTTTTTTTCGTCATTATTTTATAAGATGATGAGATAATGAATGACACAGGTGGTAAATACATTATGAAGAATTCTTTTTTAGGTAATTCTTCTTCTAGAGCTTTTGATATTTTTTTATTATTACTAAATTGAATGCTATTTAATTATTAATAATTAAATTACCATTACTTTAAAAATTCTATATTTTGTTTATGAAACATTTTTAATATAAGGTAGGAATTGCATCAAAGTATATATTTTAATCTTAAAATATTTTCGATGGCTTCAAAACTTCAAAACCAAAAGTCAACCTAAGAAAATGTGCTAAACTATTTTTTCGTTCAAATAAAAACCAATATTACAGCTAGAATACGGTCTCTTCGTAGTTTCTAAAATATAAATCGACTGTATAAAGAGAAAAGGACGAAACCCTCAATTTTTTGAAGTATGCAGCTCTTGTTCGATAATCAGAAAGTATACAACTTAACACACGTTCTATCAATGGATATAAATTGAAAATGCCAAATTAGTGTCTATATTTAGCTTTTAAGTTTATGATAAATAAAATTAGCGATCAAGAAAAAGAGCTTACGAGTATTCGTATATGTAATCAATTTTATTATTATTTATCTTCATGTTATCAGTCTGTATACATATCAACACGTGTTTATTTATTTTTAAATTTTGGACATCGATGTCCTATGACTTAAATACAGCTAATTTTCATGAAAAAACAGTAATATATGCCATTAATATTTTGAATATCCATATGTTTCACATTCATTGAAGCGATACGGTATGTAAAATCTGAAAAAAAGTATCTTTCTTAAGTAATACTAGGTGTGTATAAATTGCAATAATATTTTACAAACTAATAATACCTACATAAAGGAAATAATTTTCCTTGTTTTAATTATAAAACTATTAAGAACAGATTATTCTTTTAAATTTTATGTATAATGAATGATGCAAATGAGTATTACAAAACGAAAGTTTCGACGGAACTCTTTGAAAATATACGCATGAAAAGTGACAATAATGAATAGTTTTTAGAAAGCTTTTGTCTCCCAAATCATTAATACTGAAATATTAAATGATGACTTTTTATATAAATAAAATAAACGTTCATATTTTAAGTCAATTTAATAACGTCATCAAATTGCTTTTGATGGTTATTTATAAGTCGAATTACAATTTAATTTCAATTACTATCTTCAACTACAAAAGCTTTTATGTTGAGCATTGTCGAGCTTCCGAGAATTTAAATAACTTTTCCTGTTAGAATAATATAATATTGTATCCCGTTGAAATAATAAAACATGTGTTATAATATCGTATATTCATATTACAAACAGACTACGTCTACGGCTATACATATGATTATATATTCATAATACGTAAAATATAAACAAATGGAAGGTATTTTCTAGGAATACTCAACATCAAACGAATGAAAAATTAATCGTTTTGAATTGTTCTAGGAACGATATTTTTATTTATAAAATAAATTAAATATTATATTTCAATTAGGTAAAAAAATACTTAAAAATACATTATCTTATGTAGTGAAAAAATCATTAACAAATGTAAACTTCTAAATCATACATGTTAAACTTGCTTTTCTCTCTAATATCTGCTTTATCTCTACATCCGTTTTACAAGTGTATGCAGTAGCGTAAAAAACGTGAGGCATTCTCCATAGTGCTAGAAGTTTCCCAGTAGCACCTTCCAAAGCCGCTTGTAATTGCAGAAAAACAGAAATTAACTGCTCAACAATTTATGGGAGCTGTTTTTGCACTAACGCTCCTTCCAAAAGTGATGTAGTGACTACTACAGAAGACGATGATGACATCGATGAAGAGATGCTTCAGTTGAATAATGAAGAAGACAACTCAAATGAATCGAAAAAAAAGGAAAGAGAAACAAACCAAAGTAAATCAATAATTGATTGATTAATTATTAATACCAAATGTTTTCTTCGCCAAACGTAGGAAGTTGAAGAATTTCGATAACTTTGAAGAGAGCTGGTACTTATACTCCTGCACCAAAATACATCATTTTGGTACTCATTTTATGTATAATTTTACGATTTATAACTTATTACTGAACAAAGTTTTTGATTTGATGCGACGTCTTTGAATTATTTTGTAAAAACTGAAAAACGCTCCATTTTAGGCTACTTTTATCTACCTAGCTAATTAAGCTCACCTCGGCGGAGGGG
>JAGVSQ010009070.1:0-13896 GCA_022683975.1 Rhyacophila evoluta | reverse complement strand
CATATATTGTAGCCTGAAGATGCCAAAAGGCGAAACCCGGGTCGCTAACAGTGATGTCACATTTAGAAGTTTACCAGTTTTAAATAATTTAGAATTACATTAAATTATTACCTTTCGTATAAAATTTTTATAATGTCACTGAAATGCACAATGGATTTTACAATACGTAATGTCCGCGAGTTGTATAAGTTTATTAATTGTGGCATATTAAGTAAACGTAAACATTGATAACTTTGTACCTTTTAAAGATTTTTTTAAGCAACTGAATATAATCTATTTAAATAATTTAAGATACATGTTACATAAATATCTATCATAATGTATTCCAGTTACTAGAATAGAATAATAATTTGATGTGTTATACATAAGACAGTTCTATCGAATAAACCACATCGTAAGTAACATCTCCGAGTCAAAAAATCCATTACGACCGCAATCATATAGGTTGTAATTATGTTATAGAGTTATTTGAGCATCGCAAATATGGTGGTATCGAGTACGCTGATATTTTTTCTCTGGGAGCTTTTGATTCTGCGACGTCTCGCCACATGGGCGGACACTTGCTCGCCCACTGCGGCTGACGGCGGATGACCAGCGACGGGTTAATTGCCGCCCTGTCGCTCCCGCCCAGGCCCCGTGGGCAGGTGAGCGCTGTTCACCGCTCACAGTGATAATAACACTGCGATCGAGGAATGCTGCAACACGGCGGCTTGGAACGAAACTGACTAATGTGGATTGAAGTTGCCTTCAGTCGCTTGCTACTGTACATATATATTTAGACTAGTTGTTCTATTATTCATTCAATTCTTTGAAAGCAAATGAAAGTATAATAGCCTACCCGTCTTTCCGCTTTCACTGTGGAATTCCCTGATATATTTAACACATAGTAACACTCATTATTTGTGGTCAGTACAAATATGATTGCGTATTAAATTTTATCACCGCCAAAATGAGATCGAATTCTGACTAAGGATCCTTGGTTATACAAACTATTAAAACAATTTTAAAATTATTTTAAAGCGAATAATTTTATATTTAAAATAAATATAAAAGTCTTACTACATATAAAAATAATTTTTCCCTATTTAAATCTTTCGTACACTCATAAACACATACACGTATTTACAAATATATTTTACAGGTACTTAAATAATTGTCTCTCCGGTAGCGTAGTTGGTAGCGTGTGCCCCTAGCATTCCGAAGAATGCGGGTTCAATTCCTTATCTGTCGGATTTTAAGAAACCAAAAAATGTAGTTCTGGATGCCCATTGGGTTGAGAAATTGTCTGACAAACAGTTCTCGTGTAAAATAATCTTTCAAGACGTCTTCACATTGCGGAGATCTATATATTCGACTTTAGGAGTAGATATCTTCAAACTGCGTAGACCCATATGCTCTACTTTGGAAGCGAACATAGTACATAATATATATTTATTATAATTTTCATATTGCAAGTGCATTAATTGGTAACTAACAGGTTTACGCGCACGATTTACACTCCTAAATTGCAGTGTTGATTCCGATACCTGCTTAATATTTCAAAAAACCTGAAAATATAGGTTTTTGATGTGAGCAATTAGGTGATGTTCAAAATAAGTCTCGACAATCCAATGGTTGTCTTCAAATTGATGAAATCCAAATGCTGCATTTTCAGAGAGGATGAGGTAAACAAAGAGCGATATGTAAATTAAACTTAAAGGTAATTTTAAACCATTACAATTGGATTACGTGAATAACAATGGACTTTTTAAAATAGAAAATAAACTGTTGTGAAATTTTTCATAAAAATATTTTGGGATGAAAAAGGTTGGGAGAAAGTGAACCAATTTTAAGTCCAAATGAAGCCCATAAATAATCAAATTTGAAATGAGTATTATACAAAAAAAAAATCAACACCAATTACTTTAAGAAATTAAAATACTTCCGATACAAATTATGTACTTGTTAAAATCAATTATTGCTGTAACGAGACCAAATTAAAAGAGATTGTCCAATTGATTCGATATACAATAGAATAAAAAAATATGCGGTATAATTTTTTCTCCGAAAAACATCATTTCAAATTAAATTGGTAGACAGAGTGATGGTTAAAAAAGGCTTTCGTGATGCTATTTGATGTCGCCTAGTAAGGCTTAGGGTCAACTATGGCTATATTTAAAAGCCGCCGACTTCGGTATAGCTCCCAGCTATATATCAAATCTCTTCAGTGTTCTTGTGTGTTGAAGCTATTATAGAGAGGCAGGCAATACCCGCTGTGTCGGTATTCTATTGTTGATATCGTTTCTACAAGTCAAAATTGAAGACTGATAGATCAGTAACACAGCCCAAACAATAGTTCTATTTTTATATATATGAATAGATATTTTGAAGTTTATATTTAAATATACCAAACTGTTTTAGGAACCATTTTTTTAAAGCTTTTATCATGATTTATTTTTATAACATAACCGAAAGTGGAGCATATGAATCTAAATAGTGGGAAGATGGTCATTATAAAAATGATGTAAAAATATCTTTGATTGTTAAGTATTATTATGTAAACTTTTTTTCGGATTGAATAGCTGTGGAAATCGAGCCTGTAATCAGTTTTGAATTGCGCACGCTAATCACTCCATGATACCGGGCATTCAGTTAAATAAGCTTTCATTTAACAAACCTTTATATTAAAACGATTGAATAATTATATTGTTTTTAATTCTGGGTGTAAGACCAATTTTCAAAAAACATTACAGCTTAAATATGCCATATATGTAAAATAAATTTAACTATAGATATGCTATGTATATTATATGTATTGAGTTATTGTTTCCTAGTGTATTTGATGTTCATCCAAGTATATTTCCCGAATGGATTGAAATCTCTTCCAGTTGATTCAATTTGATTAAACATTTAAAAGTTGGACAAAATATTGTAATATTAAAACTCAAATGCAGTATTTTTTAATCAATACATTTACTACTATAAATACTACGAGAAAATGTGTGAATTTGACTCATTTTTGACGCATTATTTGTTATGCTTTCGATGTATTTTATTACACTTGTATATCTCCAAATAATTTTTCTGAAAACTTATTCTTCAATAGTTTCATAAATTTAATATGTAATTTTATAAATATTTATAAACATCAAATTTATAATTAATATTTTCATTTATGCAATCAATTTGATTATTCAAATGACGTTTCTACTATCCTCCTGCAAAAAATAGTCCTTCAATATTTTATTTTAAAAATTTTCTAAAAAGCTCCACGTTTCAAATTTTAAGTATCAACTTGTACGCTCATACATCGTCCACTAAAGTACCTAATCGTTCTTATTTGATGGACGAAATAAATTCTTAATATTAACACGTCATCCTGCATTCCGTGTGCACGAGTAACAGGTGAAATAAAACTCCAGCAGTACCAATTGTGTGGAACGCGTCTATCATTATAACCAGGTAATGATAATATCACCTACCGAGCGGAGGATAAAACGTTGAGGTTTCTCCACAATGGGATCAAATAATCCGAACAGTATGAGTTATGCTCTTATCGTCCCGTGCCCAACATCTCATGTCATGATGTTTTTATCTTGCACGCATGTGTGCTACTTTACAATATCGATTTTTTATGAGTATCCTATGGATAGACAACTTGAAGAGGCCAGGGTTCACCACGGGCTATTGCACTATTAATGGTCACTCTTGGATGAAAATCTATAACATAAAGTTGAATATAAATATTTATTCAGTGCCTAAAATTAATTTATTTTTACAGCTGGTTACCTTTTTTTTTTCAAGTTAAAGCTTAACGTGAAAAAAGATTTTTAAATATTTTCAACAAGTTTATTTCTATTACTATATTACACGAAGTATTTTTGTTTCATCTGCAAACGCGTATTAATGATAAAAGTTTATTTCATATTATACACAAATTTATCAACAATCTTGCTTAACTTTTTCCAGTTATCCTCTTTAAAAGGGCAAATATTTGGAGCTTTCAGCAATATTTTTTTATATTTCCTTATTCCTGTGCAATTTTTTTGTAAAATAGGTTTGTTTTTGGACGAAATCATTTTATTAAAACCAAAAAAAAAATGTCTGATTTTTTAATAAATAATTTTCATTGTGATTAAGCAGTATGTGTATCATACTATAACATATGTACAGCAGCCGAAGCCTTATTCATAGTTTTTTGTCCACCCTGAATGTGGAGCATGTGGATTTCAAGAACGCAACTTTTTGATGGAAATCGCAAAGATTTACTGTCAGCCATTTATTCCACCAAGAATCATAAATTATATATATAAAAAACAATATCTTGAGCAAATGGCTTACAGTCCAAAGTGATTCATATCCATGGTTACCAACTGATTCACCAATGCGACAAAAGCTTTCATGAAAAATTCAGTTTGAGGATGTTCTAAATAGTACCTTTAAAATTATTATTTTACAATGTTGTCATCACCGTTATTATTAATGAAAATACTCTTCATATAATAAAAGAGAAAACATGTCATAAATGAAAAGGGCCTTTGCAATTATTATTCACAATATAGTTTTGTAAATAAGCTCCAACATTTTCAAAAAATATTTTATTATATATATGAACTCGTATCTTGAATAAAAGATCTTACACGCATTAGTATTTATTAATATGCAACAAATATAATTTGATTCGGATAATTAGAATAAGAAACCTATCAAAATGGTTTGATTAAATTACTTAGTAAATCGATTAATATAAAGTATTAAAATATTCAATAGAGATGAATAATTAAGCCATTTAGACGCCTACTCTATTTATTATAAAATTGTTTTTCTAAATTCCGTATTGTATTACGTTTGATATGGCTTTTAAATATCATTTCAAGCTCAAATTTGAACTCATATGCTACGTTTTATTGTCCCTTGTTTCTTTCCGGAGACTAAGGAAATCGTAAAATTTTATTAAATTTATTTAGTGGTAATATATCATACCCATAAATAACAATTTCTATTGCTTAAAAATAAGCACATTTAAAAAAACACTTTTCAGTGTATTAATTAAAATTAATAACGAATAATTAAAATTCCATAGTAATTATAAAAGTAATAAATTATATAAATTTCGACAACGTATTGTACTACATTTTACGGTGAGACTTATCTTGACATGTTCAGTTATATAAAAAAGTTTAGGTCAACATTTATTTATTTCCGTATAACTATTTATCTGATAATACTTTTATCACTTCGGTAGCAATGTCAGTAAGCACACAATCACAATTTCAAGTCCCATAAAAATTTATAAAACTAAATATTATGACATAAATTTACAACGGGTTGAGTAATTTGACCACTATTTATCATGAAAATAAAACTTCACATTGTATAGACCCATATGCTTTACATTCGGTGATGATAAATACAATTATTTTATATGTGATTATATCGTCGAAACACTATTTTTAAAAATATAAAAACTATCCGCCTTAGTCGTTTCATCAAAAATAACACCAACAAGAGTGTTAAAAGTACTGAACTGTATTGTAACATTTAAAATATGTTTGTTTATAATTCAATTATTTCTTGTTGCATAAATATTTGCGACTTCATCAGTGGCATATATTATTTAGAAAATAGTTCAAATAAATGATAGTGTGTAATAAATTATTGACAATAGATGGCTGATTATTGTTTTGGGATAAGTAAATATATATAATGATAACAATTGATATACTGAATGAGGTTTACTCATATAGAATGATTAAAAAAATATCATGACATTAAAAAAATCTTTTTAAAAGCGATCTTCACTCGGCGATAAGTGAAACTTAATAAAAAGCTTTTTAAAAAACACTACGGTAAAAACACTACATTACGGTATAAAATTTGGGTGGAAAAGAGTGTCGTAGGCAATTACATCAAATTAGTATCGTTAAAAAAATCATTTCAATTTCTGTATCAAGTATTTGAAGAATTGTTCGTTTTAAAGTTTGCCGCTGATCGTTTTAAGCGTGCCTCTCATAATTTCACCGTGTAATTGAAACGGAATCAATACAAAGCGATTGCGATCATTTATTTCACTTGGGCTGGCATGGTATGTAGGAGGAGAATAGGGTCAAATAGCAAAAAAAACATAACTATTAAAATAATTTTAAAAACACTCATTTTTAAATTCGCGTTATAACATCAATTGGTATTTGATGTACGTATTTTGTTTCAATGGAATGCAAAATATATTTGAGTGTTCTGCATTGTATGATATATAAATGATAAATTGATTACCTGTCACATTCAAAGTGATAACTTGGAACAATTTGTTTTATAGTAAATGTGTAAATACTAAGTTTGATGTAGAATGAGTTTCTACATTTTATAAGGATGATACAAAGTGATTGATTTATTGCTTCTGTATGAATACTCGAATAATGCTATTTTAAAATAAATATAATGAAATTGATTGATACGATGTAAACTTAATATCATTTTAGTAATAAAAAGCAAGACAATGTCTACTATTTTATTAGAAAACCTACAAAATATTGTATCTTATTTATCAGGTATATCTTTCTTAATCTAAAATAAATCGTCTTTTTTTAACATAGGATTGTTTCAAAATTTTTATGACTAAAAAAACATGTAAAAGTCATTATTTCGTTTTTCTCTGCGTATGATATTTACTCTTCTTTTTTTTCGTGAGTAAAAATATTTGTTTAAATGATAATGGAAGTTATACAATTGTAACTGAATGAAATCAAAAATTAAAAATAAATCAATTTGACTGAAAAGATTTGATTGTTGAATCAATGGAAGAATAGAATTAATGAGTATACAAAGATTTTTTTGTACAATTTCTTTAAAATACAATTCGATAAGCAGTCGGTAACCACATAATAGATAATCAAAATGGATATAAAGTTAATAAATAGGTAGACTTAATCTATTAAGTCTATTCTGGGTCCATAAGCAATGCTAATAGGGAATGTAACTCCCTAATACGTTAAAAATGCGTCTATTATCCATTTATAACACACGCCATCTTTTATACAAAATATGCTTTTTTTTAATTGATGCATTTAAATAATTACAGTAAAATTTCGTAGTTAGTTTCTTAGTAATAATAGAAATTCTTCATGGTCAAGTTTTTTGAGATAAAAAATGTTCTTTTGTATTCTATTATTGTTAACAGAGGAATTTTTAATGTTGTAACAGTAAGCGAAGGCTCCTCAATTACAGATTTTAAATGACATCAACTGATTTAAGCTTCGTCTTTTGAGTGTGTTTAATCATTATACGGGAAATTCACAAAAGCAATAAATTTAATCGGAAGTCATTCAAAGTTATACGATTCGAAATTTTCAATTAAAATGTTGCACATAAATTTCGTTTCTTGGAATCAAAAAAAACTTCAAATCTTCCTAGAATATACAACGTAAACCTTTTATTGTTGTTAACGGTTATTTCAGTTAGCCTTTCAATTTGGCAAAATACATTTTAAATTGGAGTAAAAACATTAATTTCTCGTATTTGAGCCTATCGAGTTAAAAATACGAGTATTTATACGTGGTCATTTATCATTGTCGTGCAATTCACAAAAGAACTGTTGAATAAAAATAACAAACCAAAAAGCTTTACATACCTTCATGAGTTTTCATGTGCGCTCTTAAATTACAGGCTAATGCAAACTTCTTATTGCAAAGTTCACACGCGTGCGGCTTGTCTCCTGAAAAAAAAATAAAAAAATTACTTCCTTTCACTCAATATAATCAACAAAATCAATGAAATATTTCCAATATTTTTCAAGAAACGTTTCAATTTTTTTAAAGAATCTTTAATAATCATCATGTTATCTAACAAATAAAGTACCAATCAGTATAACAAATATTTTGTTGTGTACTTTAACTAGTTTTATTGATGAAGTCAAGAAATAAATATGTGATTTTTGGAATAACGAACTTTCAAATTCAAGTTAAAAATTAAAAAAAATATAACTTAGCGACAGTTTTGAATAGATCATAGACAATATTGAGCTTAATAATTTAAAGATCTACTATTCACTCAGAGTGACAGCCATTTTCTCTACTAATGTGTACTAATTTATTTAAATTATAATTGTTTCAATTTATTCAAATATATTTCATTATTTCTTCATATTCGTCTATAATCATTAATAGCGCAATCAAGCGCTGTATATCCTAATTTATTATTCTATATTGCAAGATTATCCTTTTCTATATAATCTTAATAGTCTGTCTCGCAATACTTTTTATACAAGTAACAATAGTTATAGTATATTTGCAAGTAATTTCCAATTACCTGAGTTTGTATTCTGGCCAAAATAAATCGGCTTTCTCTAAAGTACTCGAACAATGTGATACTAAATAAATAGAAAAGTAAGCTGGTTGGATTAGCGGGACACAATCGATGCTGTGGCGTATTTAAAAGATTCAGCAAATCGTGATCGCAGATGCCCAGCATATAAATTTCATAAATCTATTATGCCAAACCGACTAAGACTGTGAAAGTATGTACTGAAACCAGGGATACAAAATTACTTTAAGCTCGATTAAAATACTATATATCTAGAATGCAACCAAGCTTTCCAATAATTTTTAATTGTTTAGATTATCGCTAAAATATAGGTATAATTTGTGTCTGTTTCTTTGTTTATAAAAAAATCTTACCATTACAAAAACTGTGAATTAAAATTTGACATATTATTGATCGGTTTCGCTACGTAAATCTCTAAATTGAATGTTTTTAGATAGACAAAACAATATAGTGTAACACAATTAAAATAGCTATTTTCGTTCCTTTAATGTCAAAAAAATAAATAATAATTACAATTAACTAGAATATTATTCTACTGTGTGTTGATGACTGATTAAGTTTTTCAAAACTGTAAGATTGTTTATTTATCATATAAAAAGGGGCAATTTATTATGATGGAAAGTAGGACTTATTATCAGTAACATGACATATAACTATGTATTTTTTATCATGTATCTTTTTATTTAAGTACTTCCATAATACTTTATAACAAATTTAATACTGTAATTTTACACGTATTGTATATGTATTTTTTTATTAAAGTGTAAGTTATTTTTTTTTTACACCAAAGCTTTGAGAGTAAAAGCTCTTGTTAGTAAAGAAAAATATCTTGATAGGTGGCCCTGTAAGTAGCCTCCCCAGTTGTTTTCATAGGCAGCGTGCAACATACGACACCCGACGTCCGTTTATTTAGCCCGCCGCTTCATATTTTTATGCTCCGTACTCGGCGTCACGCCCCATGAAAACAATGAAGCAGTCGTGGCCAGCGAGGAAATCTTCATGTATTGAAAATGCGATTTGTTTTTCTAATGCCCAGATGCAAAGTGGACACGAACAATGTGAGGAAACATCGGTTCACATTACGTGCGCTCATAAGAGATATTGCGTGTGTTTGCACAATGTTAGATTGAATCTCATTGTCCTATCGGAGAACGATTAAAAATAATATGATTTACTTCGTATTTCTTAATAAGCAATTTATAATAATCAGGTATTGTAATACCGACTTTTAATTACGAATCTAGTATAGGTCAACACATTATGAAACATTATTATTATTTTATTTTAATTATTCGAAACACTTTGTAAATGTAAACCTTATACGTGCAAACCATAGTTTCATAATTCCTACAAAACAACAAAATATTTCATAGAATAATAAATATTAAATTAAAATTACTTTTTTTTTTAATTTTAAGTTAATTTTGAACAATATATTTATAAGATTTTTCAAAAAACATTGAAGGATGATTTATGTTATAGTATATTTTGTAATTATATTTATTAAATCCTAAAATGAGTCAGTGCAAAGATTCATATACTCAATTCCTGAACTGTTAATCTTTACACAGTTGACTTTCATTTAAATTCCCATTTCAGTGCTAGAATGGTTTGAAAAAAACTAAGTAAACTATGTTTTTGTATGTTTTAATTGAAATAATTACCTTCGAGACAGCAAAAATCGCTGATATATCGAAAACATCAGATTGTAAAAGCTCTCCGCCGAATTTTTTGGCAAAACACCGTTACTCGTAAGCGTACTGAATGGAAATTGAAATTCATTATTTAAATGAGTCGAAGACGGTGGACGAAGCAAGGCAGTTGCTTCTCTGACTCAAGGCAGCCGCCCAAAATATAAAACCCGCCTTACCTTTCAGGACAAGATACAAAAGAATTTGACATTTTGGACCGTAATGCAGATTTCCCATACGATGCGCTTTTGTGGAACCGCCGTATTGTTCAGAAGAATGAAATTAGCGATGTTATTTTTAAAGTTTGCTGCTTTAAAAGTGAAATTTTCAATACACTATTAAAATAATTAAATTTTAGTGAGCGGATAAAACGGAATTTGTAATTAACATTGTTGTAAAGGTATATACCTATTTTCTTTGCAGTCAATTTAATTTCAAATAAACAATCAAGTGGAAAAAATATCTTCGATAAATTTTTAACCATATTTTTAAATAAACTAATAAAGAGAATATTGTTTTAAGTATTCAAAATATTTGTATGGCTTCTTATTCTGTTGTTATTTTTTAAATACTAATTTTTGGTTAGATTCGAATTTTTTAATGTATTTTCGTCGGTCTTTAAAGACATCATCTACACCAAAATATGACTTATGTTGTATATTGGTCTGTGACTAGATCTGACCAATCTTCAATCCTTACAAAGTCAAATCAAATATAAAACCACCTTTCATATGATAAAGTACATATAAAATAAACGGAAGAAATATTTTATTAAAAACAGTTGGTATGTGATAACAACTTATACAATACTCGTTTAAAGTTATAGAATATTGTCATGCAAACTAATCAACCTTGATATATTTAAATTGATTATTACCATTGTTCCTATGTCATATAAAGCAGTAAAAATTCCATAGGTATTCATAATAACTCATGACCGCAACGTATCAGAAGGTCGTTTTACAATAAACAATACTATGTACATATTTTTTTTAACGAGAATTAAAATTCTTTATTTAATTTATTCAATATTATTTACCTTAATAATATTGTATAAATAATATAAATTAAATATTTTCAATATAAATGAAGATTATAACTGATTTTTATTTAATGTTTGTATTACTAAAAAAAATTGACAACTTATGTGTTTCATTGCGAGACATTAATTGTATGATAAAATTAATAGTTTAAGTCCAAGTAAGAATTTTATTCAACAATGAGAAAACTCATGATAACGTATAATTAAAACTGAGACCTTCAATACCACGTGGCTAATAGGTGCATGATTTTACTGAATTACAAATAAGACACACTGTGGAGGTATGTTTGATATTAAATATCCTAAAGCAACTAAAATCTTAACTTAATTTTAAAATGGTATTCTTTGTTTCAAAAATACAGATGTTTCTTGTTCGATAATCCAAAGTTTTTTGTACTTTATTTTTTTCATTCTGTGAGCACATCGCGGTAGGTTCAAAAGCTCAATATGCGTAAGGCAACCGCTATCAAAGCTTTCGTCTACCACTTTGCATATACGCATCTGCAGATTTCATACATATTTAGGGGAACACCGGGGACGTATATTCGCTTTTCTTGAACGCTCCGATTTAGATTTTGCCGCTCTATTGTTTGGGGATCTTCCCAGGAAATTATGCATCCAAAAGACCGACAAAATTTTATAATTAGATTGTACAAATAACTCACTGATTAGCATACAATTATTATTTTCATTAATAATATTATGTGAATTTCTATAAATAGAAGTATTTAAATTCGTAGTATCATATTATTTAAAAAATAAACGACTTTCCTTGGTGTCATCTATCATAAATCAGAAATTCATCTTCATTTTTAGTTAATATATTTAAATTTAATAATTATTTAATGTTCATTTTTTTATAAATATAAAACTGTTAAATTACAATAGCCAATTATTAACAAATTTATATGTAACTAAGTGATAATTTTTATATATAATATATAACACAATTCAATTCAATCAATATACATCTTTTTTTGTTCTTATTAATTGAAAATAATTTCTCGAATTAGTCATTTAGAGACATTTATGAAAAGGAATGTCACATACAACTTTCAGATATGATTTTTCCAAATCAAAAAAAGCAAATATTACCATATATTGCTTATTAATGCTCAATCGTAACATAGTTTTTTTCTGTCTATTATCTGATTTGAATACAATAGTGTTTCTTAACAATATTAATAATTAACTTTTCAACGTGATATTTTTTTCATTGTTGGTATTCAATGTATTTTATTATACATTAGTTTTATGCATGCACATTATGCAGTTACAAACTACTTATATAAAGATAATAGTATAGCTGCATCAACTGACAATAAAACCATAAAATGAACGGATGCTTGAAACTCATGTTTAATTAGTTCAGTCTTCGATTACGGTGGTCATTTCTTCAGACTTAATGCATATTCAGAATTTCAAACAATAAAACAGGGTTGTGCTAGTATTTTTGATCATTAATTTTTTTTCATTGCAATTCTGCTCTTTTATCATCATTTTCGTCTCTCCGATTAGCGTAGGTAGTAGCGTGCGCGCATAGCAAACCGGGGAATGCGGGTTCGACTTCCCATCTGTCAGATTTTAAAAATCTGAAAATGCGGTACTGGATGCCCATTGGGTTGAGCAATTGTCTGACACACGATTCTCATGAAAAATAATCAGTCAAGATGTCTTCACATTGCAAAGATCCATATACTCTACTATCGGAGTGGATATCTTCACACTGTGTACATCCATATGCTCCAATTTAGGAGCGAGCATGGTAGAAAAAAAATCTGCTCTTTTATTTCAATAAAAGAATATTTTTTTCTTCTAGAAATTAAGGACTACTTGCTTAATTTAAATATTGCATAGAAATTTATACTTTTTCTTTGCATAATACTTTTGTATTTATATATGTTTTAAATTATCACTTTGACTTGACTGTTTTCCGCATTACCAACAAGTTATTTATTTTTCATCATTACAACCTTGTTGAATAAACTTAGTTAACAAAAACATTTAGTAAAGTAAGACCTATATTATTTGACCCTTTTTCATAGATATCAGATCATTTTTATAACTTTTTATGTGTTTACTTGAAAATATTATCACTATAATAAATGTTTTAATGAACTTATGGATCTAGGGCGTTATTTTTTTAATTAATGCATTATGTAGCTACTACGTAATATATTTATGACTAATAAATTATGATTATCAAGCTTAACTTTGCTATAAATATTTACACTTATTTGTTTTTCTTTCTTCTTAGTCTTTATTTGCCAATGGTCGCCAGTTTTATATTGTGTCCCTAATGTATGGCAATTGATTGTTAGTAGAGTCTCATTCGAGTCGTGGCAAACTGGGAACATATGAAGCTCTTAATTTAACTGATTGAAGTTTAATTAGGAAATCGAGAGCAGAATAAATGAATGAAACGGTTTAATGAATATGCCATACCATGTCCGTAGCATAATAAACGAGATCAAAGCGTAAAGATGTCAATTTGCAATATATACGTAGCTAAGTATTTATTGCAGTTCAAATATACACTACTATACACAGATGTATTGGATTCAAGTAACGAATCAATCGGAAAGTCTTAAGCGGTTAAACATTGTCATGAATTTTTTTCATGTCATATATTATGCATTTTGTAAATAAATATGTTTTTAATCATGTCCGTTTTAATAGTGGGGTATATGGAAATTCACTATTAAAATTGAAAGATTTATTTTTCATGACATTAATTGACTGTCTCCCAAATTATTTAATCAAATGGATATCCAATAATGGATTTTTGAATTGAAAAAAAATTGGTACTATTATTTAAAATTCTAAATTATTTAAAACTGGTAAACTTTCATATGTGAGATCACT
>JAGVSQ010009069.1:0-13896 GCA_022683975.1 Rhyacophila evoluta | reverse complement strand
ATATATATATCGTGTTGTTAACGTATTAAACTTGTAATTTGTAATGTTACAACACGTAATAAATGTATAAATAAAAAAAATAGCATAGTTTTCGGATATCTAAAAATATATCTCTTATATGGTTTCAATCAATGTTAAATTTCGCTTTATTAAACTTCACTTTATATATGTGTTCTCTAGTTGAAGCGATCTTAAAAAATTATCACAGAATAGATTTTCCGGATCGGAGATCGGATTACCAAATAGAATACTGAAAATTACCACCGTTTTGGATAATAAATTTCTTTGAAATAAAAATCAACTCTTGTGGAAATATTTGCAACAACATTTATATCGATTATATCGAGCAAGCGGTATGAACAACAAAATTATTATAAATTTAAAATAATAGCCAACATTCAAACACAATAGAAACAATATTATTTTTAAATAAATGTACAGTGACATAAATTTATAAATATTTGTACATTTATTATTTAACTGTAAGAATAAAAAATAAATAAACACTCTCGGTGAAGTATAACTTCCTTATTTTAAAAAAAATATTGTTATTTTAAATCTACGACAAATAACGTTAAAATGAAAAGAGAAAAAATCGTATTTTAACATTGAAGTGAACGTAAGTTTACTTTGTAGAAAACAATGCATTTTATCAAATAAAATTTTCAGACATAGGCATTAATTGCACCTTTTGATATACAACTTTCTCCATAAATACTGTTTTTTGTGCAATCCACCTTATATTATTAGTGTTCTCATGAGTGTGTTGAATTTTGATCCCTTTAAACATTAATTTTAAAACAAAGCTTAGCAGTAATCAAGTAGTAAAAATATTTTAGTCCAAATGGATAGATAACTGTTGAACGTATTATTAAAAATATTTTAAGCATCTTTAGGATGTACAATTATAATAATAAAAATGGACAATGATATAAAAAAGACCAATTTTTAAATATATTAAAGTACCATATAGATAACATCGAATCGGTGATGTCATGTAATATAACATTTCCTTTGGGTTTATAAGTAATATCTGGAGTAATATAGGAATAAAATTATAGTTTGATAAATTATATATTTACATCACCAAATATTCAAAACATGTATCATTCATTCGTATTATAAACGACGTAACAAATTAAAATAAATATTAACGATTGATAAAACTGATTCTTTAAAAATGTTTTTAATTTACATTGCACTTCTACGATTACTTCATAACTTAAATTAATATTTCAGCAATTAATTTAAAAAATAACTAAGTGAACCTATTTTTAACAATACATAGATTATACGGAAGACAATTGTAAAAAATTGAGTATCACGTTATCAAAATAATTAAGTGAAATTCTTTTTATACTAATTTGCACTAACCTTTACACACTATCGATCACAAACAATATTTCATTTAAAATCAAGTGCTTGGAATTGGATTACGTTTTTTGACACTTTTAGAGCGTATATATAATTACTCACGATGTGTGAATATACTCCAGGGGTCGCTAAAGTGGTCGATAGAAAATATTTGGTGGTTGATTTGGGCTAAGGAATCATTTTTTATATTTTAAAAAAATGTATAAATCACCAATAATATTTTTTTTAGAATTCGACTAGAAGTTTCAAAAATTTCAAGAAGTCAATTGGGAAAAAATTTGGATATCTCTGATATAAACTGATCTCGAACACCGTAAATAATCCGTCGATATTGTTATCAATCAATTACATAATTTATTATATTTTTACTATAATATTAATACTCATATCGTATTTCAATCAGCATTTCTTTACTGTTTATTTGTATTTTTTTCATTCAATGGCTTATCTTTTCATATTTTTTTTATTTAAATTTTAGATAAATTGAATAAACTATGAAGAACTGGTCAAATCCGCTATGTCGCAATATTTTACGAATGAATAAATATAACTATTGAATATGTTATTTTTACGGATTACTCGTTTCTAACGTAATAATCGATAATCGATATAAAACTGTAAAAAACATCTTTTATAATTAAGTTGCACAAAGATCACGTTTTGCATAAACATTGCATGTTATTTTGAAGCATGCACATGATTTAGCTATTGATATATTGTAATAAAATTGGTAACTAGTAAGCTGTATTTCGTAACTTCTAACATGAACAGCTAATTGCTTCAACTTGTAAGAAAAGCTACTGGGTTTTTTTGAGCTTTTTCGATTTGGTTTTTATTTTTTACCATCACTTTTTCTTAAAAACGTGTTATTTGAATTACTGTGTGATTGGTATTTTTTCAAAGCTTCGTGTTTTAATGATTTTGAATAACTAGAATTAATATTTCAAATGTATTCCGATTACAAAAACGCATCATTATAGTATAATAAATAACCTACTGAGTTCCTCACCTTCTTTGATCTAGCATTATTCCATCTGGTATGGCATATCCTTCTTTATTGAGCTTATTGAGGGATAGCCTGTCTGCTCTAAAAGCTGACTCAGGAATTTTCCCTCCAGAAGCTGGCAATACTTGCTCCCTAAATAATTCTCGTCTTGTCTGAAAGGAATAATGCAAAGCTTAAAATATTTTTTTATACATAAAGAATTTATAATTTAATAATCTTTATTAGACTTAAAAGATCACTTCATCTTAAAACTTTAATATGCTCTCCTAGTATCACAACTCATAGTCTCTAGTACCGCACCCTACTGGAGATTGTAAGTAATGGAAAAAAAGAGAATAACAATGGAAACTTGTTTTTATCAAATTTTTGGTTCATTATAGTGATAAAACACAGATAAGTGGAATTATATGGATATTCTATGTGCAATGTAGACGGTCAAGTATGGTTTGATTGTTTTATTTTCGATCAGGGCCGTGTCGTACTATCTATCAGACACACGATTGCATCAGGCGGCATCACGTAAGGGGCGGCAAAAGTTGCGAAATCAATACAAATGTTTCAAACGCACGAACCATGCAAAGGGGCAAGATATTATTGTGAGGCGGTGAAATTATCTGATGAGGTTCCTAATTTTTTGAACTACGCAACCTTATCCGTCTAAAAGTAAAAATTACAAAACAAAAATTTGGGAAGAATGTACGAAAGTAGCAATTTCAAGATAGAGCAAGAGACCTGAAATTAAACTTAACGAGAAACCAGAACTTTTAGAAGGAAGTGAAAAATATTTTTGGCGCGCGAAAGAGGCGGCATTAGAAAGATTTGTATCACACTACTGAGGAAATCTCTCATACGGTCCTGCTATTCAATATAACAGATTCGAATTGATAACCTTGATCCAATAAGGTTAGGCCCTGATCTTTACTGTTATCTTTATTTACAGCCATTTTCGAAATTACGAAATTCAATTCAATATGTTAGTCATCATTTTCCTTCCGGCCTATACAAGAGGACCTAAGAACACATGACTGTTTTTCAGGCATACACGCTCTGACTAAAAAAGCAGTTTTAGTTTAACAATAAAGTGACAAATACATCACTGGACAACACGTACATAACAGTGTGTCCTTCCTGACGTACGGTGCTTAGATCTTTACATCATTTTGCCTTCGAATATATCTAGCTTCATCACATGTCTTATTGCCTAATATAAGTAACATTAGCACATAAAGAAATAAGATAGAAGGTCTGATCATAAAAGTGCAGCATTTCTATTTAAATTGTACTAGTACTAATAATAGTGTAATTGCTTACTCTTTTAATACTTGTTGCATTGATTGATGTTACCATACACAAAGCCAAAATAACGTAAGACGATTTTTTTATGATACATTTATCGATGATCATATTGAGAGCCATAACTTTTCCTGAAACATAAAAGTTTACTTACGTACGTTTTAAATGTAAATAATTATAAAGTCTTAAATAATTAAATTGAAAAGAGCTTACAACTATTAACTCTAGAAGAATATACAATTACATGACAATAATAGTTATGTGAACACTATTTTATGAATATTTAAGGGTGTGATTGCTTATGTATTATCTATTTAAAATGTTAAGATAATTTTAAGACAAAATATAAAATTTATCAAACTTCTTTTACTCAAAGGCTGTATCCATACACAAATTATTTAAAAACTTACACGTTATTTGATTTCAATTTATATTTAACGTCCCGTAAAGGCTCCATATTACAAACATTACAACTCAAATTAATGTAAACGCTTCATACTGATTCCAAAAAATGGCCTATTTAAATTTAAAGTAGAATCGATGATGTATTTTTTATGTAAGCATTCAAAGAACAGCATCATTTAAATGTCATAAGCACATTGTCACACTCCGAAATAATATCGTACAAATCAACACATGTATCGAAAAACAGTTTGATAATCAAATTTAGTATAAATGGGAATTAATATCCCATTTTCTAATACACCTTAAACTAAACGATAATAAAAAAATATATTATCAATAGTTAATATAAATCAATTATAAAAACTTAATAATTTTTATTAAAAATTGTATTAAATTATTCAATAATATATTTCACGATAGTTAAGGATTCATTGTTTTAATAAGCTGAAATATTTATTTTATTATTTCGAAATCTAAATAATTTGAATGATTTATTGGAAGCTATTAATTTTTAATAATATTTTATAATATAATTTGCATTATTAAATAGAACATCAAAGTACACTTTATATTAGTTAACTTTCAAATTACAGCAGAGTATCACCTTAATGTTATTAAGCACTTCACGCAATTAACGGCGTTAGATTTTTTACTAAACAAAAAATTAATTAGTTACAAAACTTATTACTATTGGATATGTTTAGTGACTACTGCACTGAAGCACGATAGACAACTGATACAGTTAGTTTCCTGCGCTATGGATATGATTCCCGCGTAAACGAATGGGTATCCAAACGGTATAGAACGTGAGACATAACAACCTCCATTTATCATATTTGTTAAAATTATATAAATAATTAACTTTATTTTGATATTATATCTTTAAACATAATATCTTCTGTATTTTAGTGAAATATTATCATTATTGTATATTTAGTATTTACGTATGTATTTTATGGTACTCCTTTAGCTGATTTTGTATAAATATATAAATTGTAGACCATACAATTAACATTTTAATTTATGTATCGATTACGCGCGGCAAACCGTCGAACATTGGCTCGCGTAACAACCGTGTTTAAACGATACTGAGTTGCCGCGCTAGCCAAATCGAATTTTGCCATGAGGCGATCCGATTACTGTCAGATTTTGGAAGCGTGGCAAAGGTAAGTCTGTTTATTATTCATGTGTGACGGGTGTTTAATTTTTGAGCTGGCTCGCGCGGTAAAGCGATGAAATAGACAATAAAAAGTGGTTTCTTGTGGAAAATGTGATCCGTGAAGCTGCTCCTGCTTGTTAAACTTCATGGTTATTCCGCAAAGACTGATAGATCGCGGCATTTGTAGCTGGGCTGTCTGCCGCGCACGGCTACCGCGCTGTATCAAAAGTAGTGGTAAAGTTGACTCGCGGCACAAATAAACGGGGTTTCCTCAGTTAAAATGCAGCTTTAATAATGGAAGTACGTATGTATAATATATTGAGTATTTTTTTTCAAAATAAAAAGTAGTACAGCAGAGTTCGTGATAACCTCAACATAATAAATATTCTAGATCTAGATAGAGACTATTGCATCAAAAGTATTTTATACCTTGTTTATACTATTATAATCAAATATACACATTAAAAGTATATTCAATATATATTATAACCAATTTATAAAACATACCATGTTTAATCCAAAGTTCACCATATGTTGACTACTTAAGTTACGTGGGCCCAATAAGCAATTTTGACCTACCAAAATGATCCAGATATAATTTAGAAAATATATAAAATACATTTTGTAATATCTGATGGTACTGCCTAGATTTCGCGGATGAAGTAAAAGTCATGAACTGCGATTATTTTCGCCTGCAATACTTATATTAGCGCTCTCAATAAACAATCTCCTCAGTCATGAGACCTGTCTTCAATATTTTGGGTAATCTTTGGATTAAAATCGTGCATCAATTTGACAAAAGGTTGTATTTTTGAGTCATGAGCCTTAGACATAATATATTTCCGTTGAATTGTTATTTTGCATTAACGAGAGCTATTATTTTCATTGACTTTTCAGTATTTTGACATAAGACTTTCATTTGATGCATTGTGCTCCAGCCGCTCACGCTGCATTTCAAAACCTTTCTATACTTTTCATGAAATATAATTTTAAATAGTATTGTCTGAAATTACATAAATGAGTTCATGTATAGCGACGGAAAATCAGTAAAAATATTTTAAAAAACCAAATAATATACCACACATATAATATTTATCGCTTTTGATAAACTACATGACACAAATTTTACAAAAAATTAATAAAAAAAAAATTATTAACACCAAAATTCTCTTCGATAGCTTAGAGATTAGCGTGGTCGCCTCGTATTAACCTTGGATATGCGGGTTCAATTCCCGCATCTGTCGGATTTTAAGAACTCCTAATATTGAGGATTGGGTTGAGCAAGTTTTGTGAAAAAAAAATTGTCATATGCTCCGCTATCGGATGAGACATGGCTAAAAAAAATATATTGCATCTATTTTAAATTCAAAAAAAACAGAAAATGTTTTATTTCATTATAAAATAAAATGAATACGCAATTTGATGTATTACTTGTATATATAAGCAATAGACAGCTTATACCATCCCCTGTATAATGTATAATATAATGTGTGTTATACGAGGTATTGCTTTATCACGAGCAATATTTATATTTTTTTTTGCATTGTGTTTATCACTATTTACCATGTCTCATCATCAGGAGTATACAAATCACTTACGTGTGAAAAGTTATCATGTAGAACTATTTTCAGAAAGATTGACTGACCACCAATAGCTCAATCCATTGAGAGTTCATCACCTACATTTAAGTTTTTTATGCTGCTAGAAGATTTGGACTCGTAATCAATACGAAGAAAATCATAAGAATGCAAACTTAGTAGACGATCAAATATTTTCAATCGAATCTAATATAAATTGAGTTCAATATTTTTTTTACTTACTTAAGTAAATAACTTAGCTAATAAATTAGTAAGTCGATAGTTATCGACTATATTTTTTGATGTGTTAGTTTTAAAAATACAATAGAAAATTAGTATTTGTTTCAAACAAACAATACACATTGAACCAACTCACGCAATACGTGAATTTAGAATATCTTTCACGTCATTCGGTTGTAATATATCATAATTTTAATGGTACATTATACACTTTTCAATAAACGGCCATATATTAATTTCAAGATGTCGAGGTTATGGATAGAAATGGAGTTAAATTGAATAATACACATTATACGATATCAATTTATCATATTGGTTAATAAAACTATAGTATTAGACACACAGAGCGTATATTTTAAATAGGACTGTAACTAAAATGCCAAATGTTCTACAGTACTTCTGCATGGCTCGTTTTTAATAATACTCTCATCTTACGAATCGATATTTAATTCAATTAAATCTTTTTAAGACTGCATAATATATTTGTGATGGAAGAAGTATTGCAGATAGGATCCATGATAACAGGAAATAAATTAAAACGTTAACAATTTAATCGAAGTTGCCAAATTTCAATCACTATTTTGTCGCATGAACGTTGCAAAAACAATCAGATGCGCCATTTTTTGTTTTATTTAAATAGAGAGTTATTTATGCTTTTTGTTCAAAGATTTGTTTGTAGACATCATTACATTTTTTACATAACTTTAGCATGCCAAATAGCATAAGTTACGAAAAGAATTTCAAATCGACAACATAATGAGACAAATACTTAATAATAATTTGTTGTGCATCAAGAAAATACTACAATACAGTATAACTTTATATAAAAACAGAGATTTGATACATTGTTCCAACAAAGCTATATTATTTACTAAAGACGGTTGTCAATAAGGAGTATTAAGTAAATTAATTCACACTAAAGAAACTAGTAAAAATCGGTATTAAGGAAACGTACAATCAATATATCTCGCAAGAAGGTGTATTTCTAATATTGACGAAAATTTTTTTATTAAACATATGAATTTGATCAGGATTTTCCTCTATTTCCACCTATATAAAATGTGACTCTGCTATAGATTTATGTGATCAAATTTTGTTCATTCACTTTGTACAGGTTTATTTCACAGTTCACAATTATTACAAAATCATGCCATTAATAATTAATATTTTTGACTGATGGTGCTTGATGGAAATTAATTTTAAATTCTAAATTATTTAAAACTGGTAAACTTTCATTTGTGAGGTCACTGTTAGCGACCCGGGTTTCGTCTTTCGGCATCTTCATGCTATATTATATGTGGGCAGTGTTTTGCACTATATGTTTGTTATATGTTATCAGTATGTTATATGTTTGCTCACTGCCCACACATAGAATAGCCTGTAGATGCCGAAAGGCGAAACCCGGATCACTAACAGCGATCTCACACATGGAAGTTCACCAGTTTTAAATAACTTAGAAATCATGCCATTAATATAACACCATACGTTTAATAGGGTGTATACTCATTCTCACAGTTTTTTAAAATGAAAATGTAATTTATTTGATAAGTGTATGCGATTTTAAAATAAAATATTATTTTATGAAAATAAATAAATAAAACTCCTACTACCTATTCAGAACTTATATTACATACCACAAAACGCATCTGAATTACATCTATTATATTGTATGATTTTCAATTAATTTAAGAGTACTTTTTAAGTTATATGGATGTTAATTTGTTTTATTAAGTTGTTTAAAAACTCAGCCATCCGTACATGTGTTGTATCTTAATTCCTCTTATTGTGAAGTAGTACTATGATTTACGCGCTGCTCAATTGATATTAGTGGTATGGCTTAATTTGAAAATGTAGCTTAATGTTATGAAAGAAATAATAAATCATCAAACTTAGAATATATATGTTTATTCAGTTTAATTATAATGAAATATTAGTTCTACATAAAAAATTATATTGTTATCTAGTCGGTAATGTGTTATTGGTTTGTATTTATAAACATTTTAATATACATAGATAATAAGCAAAGTGTTTTATACCAAAAAACTGTATTCAATTATTGATTTTATTATCTTGAGTGTTATTCTCAATAAAATTAGATGATTGAGGATTAAAATAGCAAATTGCATCATATGCAAATTGCACGTTTTACTATCCATTATTTATCGATAAATTTAACAACCATATGGATATAATAAATCAATATAACCATATAATAATAAAAAAATGAAACACCGTCGACCGTTTGTAAGTTACTAAAACTAGATTCTATCATGCATCTAATAAATATAAAGTGTATGGTACACTCTCGTTTTTTCTTCTCGTGGTCCTACTAAATCATTTTTTCGTTATGGAATCTTTTTTTATTATATTTTTGTACGTATTTATAAACATTAATAAGTTATTTCTTCATACGATAGCAAGTGATCCGACTATCACGATATCTTGAGAAACAATTTCTCACATTTTTTTCAAAACAATTAACCTTGCTACGAGTAACTGGTCAGTGTATCACCAATTATAGGCATGTATGAGCGATGCTTTCATTCTTAAATATTATAATGGTCTTCAATAACTTATCTCATATTATGTGGATAAAATATTAATGGACCCAACTTGTGATTAGATCATGCAGCCGTATCCTTAAATTCTATTTGCACGTCTCGTAAGTCATATCTTTAAAACAAAATGCTAAAGACGTCAATCAAAATTCACAATCATGTAGATCAAAAAGAAGAAATAAACAAAAACATACCATGATCCGATATTTACTTAGTAAAACTCTATTTGATACCAAATATATAATTGTATTTTATAACGTTTTTGTATGTAAATAGATATTTTGATTAAGAATAGTCGATCAATGATACATTGATGAACGCAATTTTATGGTGAAGCAATCTTCATTACTTATTATAGAATTTTAAACTGCCGTAAAATTCTCTTTATTTGACTTGAATAAGCACTAATTTTTTATCTGATAAAATGATTTATTGCTACTAATTAATTACTTCCAGAAGGCAGATCTAATTACTTCAGGTATCCAGTTAGTGAGTATACAAAGTATTTAAACCAAATAAATTGAAAAAATATGTATTGTATTATCATCAGTGGACATAACTATTTGCCATAGCCGCTGGCACTACTCGGGAGATATGTCTCTCACTAGATTGTTTAACCATTATTTTTTAATTTATAAAATATAAATACTAAATAGATCTATCAATGATATTTGGAAGTCATTACAATTATATCATATATTTTTAGAATAGAAAAAAATATGTAAAGATTACGAAAAAAAAGTTAACTTCAGCATTGAAAAAATCCCTTAATCTCCTTCTTTAATTATTATGATGTGACAAGAAACGAAAGATTATTTACACAACTATTCATAAAAACACATAACATGTCACATAAATTAGTCTTATGGGTTCAAATTTATTTTCAAGTGCTCCTTCGAATCGAGATATGGTAATGTTATACTCATTTTTATCAACTTTGAATAACTTTTCAGTTTATTTTGTTTGCTGTTTGAAAATAAAAAAGTAATATTAACAAATCGGCTGACGATTGTCTTTGTGATATTAATTTAATTGATAGTAGTGAAATATTTTAGTGCTTAAGACATGTACTCATGCTTTGCGCGCATGAAACAACTGTTCCACCTGCTCCTTAGTAGCTACGCCACTGTATTGCATGACAATCTTATCGAATAGAGCCAATTTTATACAAAGTATTTTAGATTAAAATGTATAGAAATATATTTTTTTCCAGCACGTCACTGTGTTGCATGGCTAATGATTGATATAAAGACAACGTTACGTAAAAAATAATTACATAATTGTTATAACTTAACATAAACAGTTTAATCAAATATACAATGTGGTGGCAATTTTGACATAAATTTAGTAGGTTTTTCCCGGAAATTCTCTTGTTTCTTTTAAATTCTTGTTTCCCGCATTTTTTTATGGATTTTCAATAAAAAAAAATACGCTAACTTTTTTTTGCTCTGCCGCTCTCTATAACAATATTTTTATAGTTATAATGACGTTGTTATAATGATTTTAATGGTAACGTAATTTTTAATTTACCCCTTTCCAGGGAGAAAAAGTTACCCGGAAAATATTACCCTCTACTAATAATAAGGTCATTTCATTAGATACACTCACGTATGATATTGCTGTCAAAATATATCTCAGAGTAAATGATACAAAACATCGCAAAATAAATAACTAATATGCTCGCTAAAACGTCTGGAGGATAAAGCGTTTTATATTCACCAACCGTTGAATCGAGCTGATAAACAAAAATACAATAAAAAAAAATACTATCAAATACTTAGCTTAATCGTAATGCAGATCATGTGGGGAGCCAGTCGATTTTTTATACGAGTGTTACATTTTTTAAGTGAGTAACTCTGTTTCACTTTGGCGCACGATTTCTTGGTAAATAATTAATATGAGCCTTGAAAATTACCATAAACTTACATCAGTACGATAAAATATTGAGACATTTATTATTGAAGATTAAGAAGTTTTAATGAAACGAAGTTATTTATGTTAATCGTACCACAGCCGTGAGACCCCATAAGATGTAATTCCATATAATTTAATAAATATCCTATACAGACGAACCTTGATAGAAGGTTATAACGAAAAAAATAGTTCTTCTTGTATCACTATCTCATTACTTTAACGATATGTAACATATTAGACTACAATTAATATTAATATGAACGTTTCGTAGCCGTGAATTTTGTAAGGACAAGCAAATGGTTTGCGATTAATATCAAACTTCTTTACAAAAATTTAAACTTGAAACGATCTAGAATCTACTTTGATATAGATCAATATTTAGACGCATTATGCATAAAAACCCAAATCACTTTCGATGAATTTATTAAAAAATCAAAAGCTTGATAAATATTTCATATAATACTATAATAAGTAAGATAAGTATACGCGAAAAAAACTCAATTAGAAATGGCATATTTAAAAACTGTGTATGTGCCCAACTTTATATGTTATCTAATATCTTAAAACTAGTATATTCAGAGTTGGACCTTTTTTAAATAACTCATGTTTCGTTTTTAGATATTTTAGGTTGAGTGTACACGAATAACATGTAGTTACGACACATACCCATATAAATATTTGCGAATATCTGACTTATAAACCGTAATAAAATATTAAAGCATGGTGTGATTCATTGATAAGAAACTCTGTATGTACACATAGGGTATAATATTGTGCCTTTGAAATGATTTTCATAGATAGTAAATAAAATTGCGGCCTTATATTTCCCAGTCGAAAAGAAATTGTGATCGCTGAATTTAAAATTCTCGGCTTATTTTTTAATCGCCCATTCATTTCCACATTTTTGTTTCATATTTGTTTGCATATATTTTCAACTTACAACAAAATCAAGATATTACTATTTGTACCATTATTTAAAACATATTCATTTTTATTTATATTATTCACACATATCCTAGATATGACAATTTATTTGTCGGAAAGCTCAATTTTTTTTTATTGGAGTTGTTCCAGATTATTTAAATTTTTCATAATTATTTGTTTATTTTTTAGTTTATTTAATAAGAGCGACATCTCTGTAAAATCTTATAAAACTGTTTCCAAAACATTCGAAGCATTTTTGTGTCACTACCAATTTATTGGCTAAATGTTTTAATAATATTACTATTATAATAATTAACTTAACGCTTATCAAGCTGCAAAACAAACAATAAACTTTTTAAAATAGAACTGTTTTGGAGGGAGTCTTCGATTATTAAGGTTGTGTTAACTGCTAAATTGTGTATGTAATTATCAAATATTATACTATTTAAACTTATAAGATGTATAACAGATTGCTCGCTAGTAAAATAACGGATTTTTGAAATTCATACTTATTATTATTTACATAAACTTTTTTTTATATTTTTTGCAGGCGTTTTATATAAAACATATAGCTAATTTACCTTGTAATTTCAATTATAAAAAATCCCCAAAAAAACTCAGGTATTTGTTTTAAGCAAGAGTTACTAATTTCACCAATGCAATTTCTGTATTACAGTGATAATATAATTAAGAATACAATCGATGATTTTACTTTACGTAAAAACATTTAAGTGCTCTAAAAATAATCCCAGTGCTATTGTTGGATTTTTTTGCGCGACAAAAATAGACTGACCGGAAACTGAAAAATGGGAAACAGTTTTTATTGAGTTGCAGTAGATGCACAAAGCTTTGGTAGAAATCAATCCGCACATTAAATCCAAAAAAAAATAACGATAGAAATAAAAATTGAGTACACTTATAACTAGTATTATTAAATTGCATAGTATTGCAAGACATTGCATTTGAGCATAAAGAAATAAATGATTTCATTTTAGATACTAGCTTTCTCGCAGATTAATTTAATATTTACAAGAAACAGTGTACATATTTTAAAATAAATCAGTTTGGAATCCATTCACTTTTTTATATGAAATAAAACTATAGTTCATTTGTTATTATTTTGAAGCAAAATAATATTTATAAAGATGTATTTTTAGAATCTTTGCTATCAATCTATTTCAAAATTTTTATTTTTATATTTTCACTAAAACTGTCTCTAAAAGTCAGGTTTTAAGACAGTTATAATACTTAAATATTGTCTCTCATACCTTGTTCGCACTTGGGCTAGTAGTACAAAAGACATCATTAGCAAATTTATAGGTTTTTTCATAAAAAACGTGCCATAAAAGTATTCGATACCCTACGTCGCTCGTATCGTTAATGGTCACAGTCATTTTTATATTGGTAAAACGACACGTAGCTTAAAAATAAGATTAAAAGAGCATT
>JAGVSQ010009068.1:0-13898 GCA_022683975.1 Rhyacophila evoluta | reverse complement strand
CACTGTGTAGATCCATATGCTCCATGTTGGGAGCGAACATGGCTTAAAAAAAAATCTCAGAGCCTGGGGACGATTTTTTGGTAGGTTTAAACGACTTAGGAGTTGTCAAATTAATACGAAATGTGCATATAGCATGACGCAATAATATGGAAATACTAAGTAATTTTTAGCTAATAGTGATGTTAACAACTTTGCACTTTAAACCATACATTCATTCGGTAATATTTTTTTTCTAGTTTTGTTTTTTGATAACATGCGTTAGGCAATGGTGTTTTTAATTTGTGAAATATTCATAATACTGCCTAGTTCATCTTGTAGGCGCTTACGTCATACAAGTTTAGCATGATAATTAACTTATAGCTTTTCTATTGATACGTAGTAACTATGTCCGATGGCTTAAATAAAGATAGACAACATGGTTAATTGGTAATAAATACATGATTAATGACCGTGGACAGTAATTGCATGGTATATTTAGATTTATAACGTGTCATTGTCTAACAAAGTAACAACATCTGTGATAAACTACCATTTTAAGATTAATAGCAGTAAATGCATTCAATCCATATACTCCGGGCTGAAATTTGATTAAAGTATGCTATTAGAAACTAATAGTGCCGCAAATTAATCATAATAATATTACTCAACTGACGATCTGTCTATATTTTTGTAATTAGCGCCTTTGTTTGTGATTCTTAGAAAAATTACGTACATATGAACTGACAGAGACGAAAAAAACAACGAAATTGGTTCACAGTAATTTAATACACTGCCTTAAAATACTTCCTACGCCAGCGTGCTTTATTATACATCTTAATACACTACAATATTATATAAATACAGTCCTAGACGCCTAGTACCGCGCTGTGGATAAAAAACGCCCACGTGAAAAGTTTATGGCGCCTCCTCAAATTTTCCCAAGATAATTATTTAAAAAATGTATTTTTATTAAACTATACACAGTGATACATTACTGAATGAAGATTATGTACCAATATCTATATCTTATTATGGTATAAATAATTTTTAGAATCAGGTTATATTTCACAGTGTAGTTATTTAAAGTATATAAATATTGTTGCACATGGAGAATTTATTTTGTTTTTCATAAAAACGGCACCCGGTGCGCAATATGCATACTAGCACAAATCGGCCCTGTAAAGCATTTATAATATTTTATTCATACCCAAAAAGGCGTTGTTGTTATATTATTTTACCTCAAAAATGCAATAAATTTAAAATTGATAGTACTTAGTAAATATAAAGGACATTAGAAATAGCTTAGCAAATTAGAATTATTCAAAACTTGGATGAAAATCTACCGTGGACTAAAAACATAGTCAGAAAACTTAGTGCCCCACGATAGCCCGCATAGTTTCACCAGATAAAATGCAGGAAGAGAAAAAAGAATTTTTCGTTTCAATATCCTTTTTCATTAAGATTTTCTTAAAGGATATTAAATATGTGGTCAGCATAGAATATCTAAAAACATTCTTTAAGTATCTATAACTGACCACTGAAATAATTCGTCGTCTTAATTATTTGATATATTATACTAAACGAATTCAATCTCAAACAACTAATGATTGGATCCATAGCCGTTTTATTGTAGAAGATTCATATCAGAGTGCAGAATGGTTGAACAATACCAAGCAACATTTTAATATTGGCTCGTTATAGAAAGCAATAGTCATTAATGTCCTCTTTTAATTCACGTCTTTCAAATTTATTACGCTGTACAAGTTGTCAAATGCTAAAGAACTCTACAATCAACGGGACGTTAAATCTTTTTAATTCTCGTGTAAATGGTAGATCTAAAGATATGTTGCAATGGCGAATACTTGAAAAAACTTGCAATGTAAATGCAAAAAGAGGTTAATGTTTGAAGCTGTTAGAATGACTGCCAGATAGATAAATCAAGAGATCAAAGTATATCATGAAGAAATTACGTCACGTATACCAAAATGACCTTCATGGTATCGTTGAAATTTCAAAACACTCCAAATGCAAGGTTTTTTTGTATAAATATTTAGCAAATTTGTGATATTATTGTATTTTGCATAATTAAATTTCATATTGTTGCAATGTTCAGAAAAATATGAGTTATGCAGTTTTATAGCAGGCATATAAATAGTGTGATGAACGTGAATACTTTTGATATATTTTGTCGGTGGTATCGAGTATATTTTAGAAAAAGACTTACCCACTGAACGTTGAAAATTCTTGTCTTCCTATCCACAATCACATTCCATTTGGAAGAGAATTCTAGGAGCATAATGAAAATATAGGTAAAAACACGTTATAAGAAAAGACGCAAAAAACTTTAATCTTTATCAAAATATATGTGAATAATATATATTTAATTATGAAATATGCTAAACAAAACACAACGGCACTCAAATTTCCAATGTTGACTGTAGACAAACATGTACTGGATAAAATTTTCCACGAAATTCTTATGATTTTTGTTGTATAAAAACAAAAGACGTTCGAAGAATTTATTCAAAAAAATTAGAGCCCTGCAAGTCAAAACAGACGAGAAAGTTGAGACGGTCTTGTTCGAAGCATTTAAGTGTCTAAACTAGCAAAGAATAAATGAAAAAACTTCAAATACCCGTATTTTCCTCCGTTTTTCTGGGAAAAAAATCAAAAAATCCTGGAGAATGGGAATGGATAAAACACGAGAAGAATCTTCTATTTATTGATATGTTTTTATGATGTTTGGATGTAATTCAAAAATAATAAATACAAGTGTAACGTGGAAAACAAAATATTGTAAAGCACTGTACTAGAAACTAAAGAATAAATGGAAAATTTAGTATATTAACCGTATGATGCGATTGTTTTTATTTTAAGCCGTATGTGGATAAAACTGTTTGGAAAAATGGAAAAAAGCAATGGAATATGAGAAATTAACGAGCTGGTTAGCGGTTTATTTTTAAAATTATTTTGACATATAAATGAGGTTATGTTCCCTCGTATTCGATAAGGATAGACATTTTGTTTTGTTATCAATAGAAAAGGCATATCGTAAGACGAGCATAGTTATTTTTATAATGTATTGCATATTTTCAACGAACTAGTCAAATTCCCAAATATCCGTTTGATACATCTGTTATAAGAATAATCGAATTGCTGCATTACATCTGTAAATATTTTATTAGCCTTTGTATGAAAGCCAACACTTTATTTTATATTCAATTTGAATATGGAACATTTGAGTCTGCACTTGAAATATGAAAAAAAAAACAATGCAAAATATGTTAATAAAATATATACATATTAAAAATACCGTATTTGGACGTTAAACGTTATAAACGGCTATAATAATAATGTTGATGGACGACGTTAATGGCCCGAAGGTGTCGTCGACGAGTCTATTAGTTGTATTTCTTAGGAAGCTATTAAATTATAGTCCATTTTAATTATGTATATACATTTGCATGCCATATTTTTAAAATCTCCATCTATTATTTATCTACGCAATCAATAACAGTTTTAAATTGCATCAATATTTTTAACTAAATAAAATACAAATCACTGTTAAAATGTTATGCTAATTCCTGTAAACTTGTTCCTATTCGAAATGATTATTAAAATATCTATCCATTTTACAAAAATAGCCCTCCGGCGTTGGCAAACTATTGAGAGTTTATTGACTAAGAAAAATTCAAAGACAGCCATTTTAATAAAGAAGACATTATTGTATCGTATCGATACATTGTCGATCAAACATATTATGTGTCATTATATTCATATGCATAATAGACCTGTTAATTTATAGTATTCTCTTTGAGATATTTTAGAATTTTCTATCTTTACTGGAATAGAAATCAAAAAATTACTCTAGTTAAATTTTAGTATTGTGAAATTGACAAATGACGTTTACCTCTGGAGCAAACGCATAAACTATTTACAAATTTGATTTAATTTGTTCGATGAAATTTCAAGTATAAAATAATATTGTACAAAAAGCTGGCTTTATAAGCATGAAATCGCCGTCTTTATTATAATTGTATAGGTTTCAGGATACGAATTATGATTCAATATAAATATTGCATCATGTTTTTGAATCATATATGTTAAAAAAATAGTTTAAATGTGTTAATGTGAATAGCATGCAAATAAAAATGATTTGGAAAACCTATATTTGAAACAAAATACAAATAGTAGTGAATCATTTTTATTGACATATATTATATAGTTCACTGTTTTTCCGACGTTGCCAAAATTTTTACATGTTTGATTACTTTTTATTGAGAAATTCGTGTATTTAATTTAATCGTAATTTGGTAAATGAAAATAATATGTTCTTAATAAATTTGTGTGTACCTTTTTTGTCTTCAATGAATATATTTTTGTTTTCAGAAGCGTGGACAAGGAAGCTTTTGTTATTGGATATGTGTTCATGCAGTGAAATAGTTTGAGTGAAAATACAAGAAGTTGTTCCTTATTTATAAGTAAATTAATATAAGCTATTCCAAGTTTTTTATAATGAATAATTAGTATTAAGTATTAAGCTTTTAAAACAAAATAACCGAATATTAACTATATAATTATTCATAATTGGTTAATTTGATTATAAATGCATAAAAAATAATTTAATAATTGAGTTAATAAAATAGTGTGTAAATATTATACAGTGGCGTAGAGAGAAGGACTGTAGATACTGTGTTGGTGTTATGTGCATCGAAGGGCAGCGCGTGGTGGCGCGCTAAAGCAAGGTCCGCGGTCGTATGGGCGACCCAGCGGGCGGCAGCGGCGGCGGAGGGGCGCAATGGCCGCGGGGCTGGCAAGCGGCAGCGGGCCCCGCTTGGGGAGCGCTGCCAGGGGCCGGGGCCATGAGCCCACTTTGCATAACGGATGCCACTCACGAGATCGTCAGACCCAAGCCGAGAAGGTAAAATAGTCATATATTCATCAAAATATTAAATTAATTATTTATTTGATTTTACACCGTTGTCATAGTTTTTATAATGAAATTGTGTACGTTGTCGAAAAAATATTTTAATCGTATAATGATTATTTAGATTTTAAAGGTTAGGTAGTATGACATATAATCTATGCCTATCCATAACGATTGTTCAGTGACACCGCATCTTATTTGAATGTTTTCCGCTTTCGTTGAGTTTTCTATCATCAATCGTTTTTATACTCTACATATTCATATTCTGTAACTAACTTGTAAATACTATTTTACGTTAATAATACATCAAAATATTGACTATAATTGGTTAAAAAATCTAATTTAATTAATTAAACAATACATTTATCATATACGGTATGTCCCAAAAAATGTGTACATTCTTTATCTACTCATGTTTGGCGATAAAGATATTTCACTTCCATCGTGACGTAAGGCTCCCATTCAATGCGACTCTTTTGCGGAAGTGGATTAGTCACAGAGTTAGTGTTAAGAAGCTCTCAACAATGAACTTTTTTATGGAGATGTGCCAAAATAAAGTTTGTGATATAAAACCAACGGCGGTACTAAATGAAGTAAAAGCGAAAATTGGACAACAATATTTCGTAACTTCGAATAATAATATTCTTGAATCTATTGGTATGCATTATCCGCTGAGTCCATAAAATGAAAATCATTTGGTTTTATTTCCTGCAGGAATGAGTAGATTATTTCAGATTTACTCGTTGTATTTTTAGACCATGTTTATTTGTGAAGGAACGGTTCTAAATGTAGTTACGGTACCTGGTTTTGATGGTTGCTTACTACTTCTTATATATTTGAAACAATGTTTAACTCATTGTTAGTGCTTTAATTTTATCTAGCGTATCAAGAAGTTCAGATTTTGCTATTTCCCGCATACAATCTAAATATTTCACAATGCATAAGGCTTTTACTGTTTAGGCTTCGTTATTTAAAAAAAAATTTTAAATGTACTTTTTCAACAAATCATAAATTTACAGTCATTAAAAAAGTAAAGTGAATTTTTGGAACATTCTGTATTTTATGCATATGGAAACTTACGTTTAAAGGCGTAATATGTTACGAGAAAAAAACTTTATACGCACGTCATTATGCAATGGTAATTTATCACATTTAATAAACTGTGATTCTTCATCAGTTAATCATTCATAAAATTACAACACACGAGATTTTTTCATCGAAGTAATAATATCAGTGATGTAATTTATATTCGATTTCGCCTCATTCTGAAAAAAACTTTAGGATTTCTTTTATTATACCCGTATTAAATACGAATACAAGCTATTGAGAAATTAACAAAGACATTGAGAACTTTATATACTGCTATGTAGTGATACAATGAGATTATACGGGCGTAATTTATTATCGGCTGAATTATAATAGACATTCGATACTTTCGATGATATCGAGCGATTATTAAGGTCACGTTACGTAAGACGCACGTATCAAGTGACACACTTTACAAGATTACGGTATCGGATAGTTTTTTGATAGCCCACACGTTTTTACTAAGGGCGACATCAACGTTATATTCAAAATATATTAGAATTAAGGGTGCTTGGATATATTAGTGACACTCAATTAGATTGATTTATTGAAATTTGTTTAAAGTCTGGCATATTTAGATTCACAAAAATTTAAATACCAGTCACGTATGTCCAATTAGCCAATTTGTGGAGATTATTGAAATCAAAATTACATAACGATTCTGCTATTCTGTATAATATTCACCAGATGGATAAACACGAAACAAGAAATATGACTTGTATTTTTGGTCATTTTTAAGTTTATTATATTAACAGACTTTCACAAATATTAAGCTATTTTTTTACCTCACATTAGACAGAAACTATATAGATCCCGCCGTCAGTGTTATCAGTGTCCTGAATAATTTTATCTAAGGTGGATAGCGGAAAGTTCAGTTTTTTTTCCAGCATGTAATCAAGAAAAACAGCTGGTTATATTATTCCTGAGTTTGGCATTTAATTGTATTTAAAATAACAATTTTGTGAGTCTAATAAGTTTGTATTATAATATCCACTACGTGGAAAGTAAATAAGATAAAATCATGTCGGTTAATGGTAAATTAAAAGTTGCACGAATACCATTTTTGGTTTTGTCATTCAGTATGGTGCTTATAAAGAAATTAAAGTTGGGAAAGACGAAGGTTGATTAGATAGTATTGTCTGGTAGTATATAATATTGACTCCTTGAAAGATGGCGTCGGTTTGCTTTGACACGTCATAACAGTAAAATACTGGAGACCTGTCAGCCACTGTGCATTGAAACCACATTGCGGCTTGGCAATCAAAACACCAGAGGAATTGTGCCCGAGATGGACTCACAGCAGTTCGAGAACTTTCAATTATTTGTTATCGTGCATAATGTAATTTTCATTCTGTCAAGTCAAATCAGATGCACACGTTTTTTATTTATGTTAATAACATTATGGCAATTATTTTCAAAAAGTTTTTGTCTATCTGTAAAAATAGCAATATGTATTATCACTATTTTATTTTTGAATCCGAAAAATAATTCGTGAAATAAAAATCCTAGCTAATAATTTGTCAATTGCGTGTTAATATTTCAATCGAACTTTTGCAGGGAAAATGGGAAAGGTCATAGAGAACGAAAGAAGTTATATTTTGAATTGAAGCGAATAAACAAATTCAAAAAATATATTTTATATTTAGAAAACAAAATAACGGATTTTTCCACGGTAAATGTTCAGTCTAAAAAATCCACTTACTTAAAATGTTATTGAAATTTTTTTCGGTTGTCATACAATACAGTCTACTTGTAGTTTTGAAATGTTGATTTAATTGACTACTGACACTCGAAATCACATTAAAATCGAAATGGATTACAACTAAACTCTAAGTTTGTGTAACTATAATTTATTCATAGGCTATTTAATACACTTATAAAATAATACGGAATTTGTAAGTTATAGTACCATATAAACCTCCAGTCTGCTTGCAGTCCGGAACTTTAGATCCTACATGATTATTAGAATTAAGACAGGCCACGTATTAGTCAGTGCGCGTCGATAATTATGTACTTTAGGTCTGATCAATAGGCTTATGTTACATGTCATGTTTATGTGTGGCCTGCTTTAATTCTTATCGCCAGTTTTGGATTGACAGTCTTTGGACTGCAGGCGGATTGTAGGTGTATGGGTAGCATTATTATAGTCAAAATTTACACTTCTGGACACATAATATGGACATTAGCTATATAATGATTTAAATTGAAAGATTGTTTTTTAAAAATAGTATAAGTTTTAAGTCAATCGATTAATCCATTGGATTTCAAAACATATTGATACGTACATACAATTTACACAAATCTTAACATAAAAAAAAATTTCATACACTTCTTAGACAGTAGTAAATACGTTATCGTGAATAATGGTAATTATAAACATTAGACTTCTTTTAAAAATACGAAAACATCTAATGTGTGAGTACACGAAAGTGAATGTTAACACGTAATTGTATGGTCGTACTTTTACAAAGAATGGTATCGTATTTGTAGAAAAAAATTAACGTGGAAATTCCTGAAAGTTATTATTATTATGAAAGAAAGCATTAATGATTTAAAATTCAATTTACAGCCTTAAAATATGTTTTTTTTATATATACTATATGATACGTGTTTCGTCTAGATAAAAAAAATGTAGTCGAGCATAAAAGTGACGCGAAATTCGATATTCGACCTTAATATATTGTATTGTGTAAAATGAAGCACGCGTCGTATTACATCTATTAAAATAAAATTTAATTGGTTGACGTGGTAGCTCAAAGATATTTTGGAAATAAAATTTACAAAAATCATCGGTAAAAATTGGATTCGCCTACACAAGTCTTTCATACGAAATACTTCTTTAATAATTTAAACTTGATAACGATTTTTATAGACAGTTTCTACACGGTTAAAAAAATACTTACGTTCATCACGTTTAACATAAAATAAACACTTTTTGTAATATTCTCATTTTATTTTGAAGTAGGAGTATTTATTAAGATACATCAAAGATAATATAAGACATAACAATAAAGTGAACGATAATCTGAGCTTCAGGGCCTGATTTATACTTACCCATAATCATTATCAAATTCTTCTTCATCTACACCTTGTTACTGCTTACATTTTAATACGGTAAGTAGTTTGTTGAATTACTGTTTCACTCAAATAGCGCACAAGCTTTTGTATGTAGTCAAATGAATATTCTATCGTATGTACTAATAAGGCCTGAAAGTAAGGTAGCTTTCTTCTTTCAGCAGTTCTATAATTAACTTTATAAAAAAAATGGAAGTTCATATTAGACAACCGTCTCAGAGGTTTCCAAATTAATTACCAAATAAGTCTACCGTAAATTAAGTAATTTATTAATTAAATATTTTAGGTACTTAAACTATTTTGTTTCAATTTATCTTAAAATAAATTATTTTCGTATTAAAGTATTTAACGCATTTTCAAGTACATATTTTCAATATCCATTATTTGTCACATTTCAAACTCTATTGACAATAAGTGCTATTTGATTTTAGCCGATAGTAATGTGTAAATATTTTATAATCCATTTATATATATATAATTGTATTTCACATAGACAAGCAATTGTAAGTATCCTTAAAAAGTAAATAAATTTCACATTTTAAATATATATAAGTTTGATATTATCATTATAATTTCTTTATTCAAAATGTTTCCTTTGTCTCTTATGTTAGATTTTCTTATTTAAATTTACATTTTTTTCTCTTCTACCGATTACATCTAGAGTTGCTAGGTAGTTAAATTCTAGAGTTAACTATATCTTTAGTAAATTCGGCCCTGAGTATAAGTTAAATCTGTCTTATACATTAATTAAGAACAATCGCTGCCTTACAACTACAGAGTTTATTGCATTTGACAGATGGCATTGGCTTTAAATTTTAAATGGTAGCTCGTACAACTAGTTATGTACGTTTAAACGCCTTCGATATACCGAAGAAGAGAAATGTTTCGTTTCTGAACAGGTGTTGTTAAAAAAATCTTAAGATTCTATTTTACATATTAAATACATAATAACTACCCGTTTATTTTTATCGGAATACGTTTTCAGATCTATACGTTTTTAAACATTCAATATTTGTTTTAGAGATTTAATCATCTATCTTTACATTTATCCATTAATATATAGATATTTATATAGTTAAATTAGATTAGAATAAATTAGTTTATTTTGTCACCGATTTGGTTATCTAGTGGTGCATACTAATAAACATGTTTTTAATGTATATCAAAATGCAAAACGTGGTTGTCTAACAAGTTTGAGATTGGCCGATTACTAATCGATTTGTAATAAACATATCTGTCAAAATAAATCTTAAAAAATTAAAAAAACAACATCTTGAACATCTGTTTTTTATTATTATTTTTCACCAAGATGGGTTGTTGTCGTCGATAAGTATTTTAACCTCAGAATAAAAATGCAGACAATATTACGCGATGTGACAAAAGTCACCAAATGGCTATAATGGCATTGCGTTGGACATATTTCTTGACAAATGAATTTTTGAGAATATATAATGAAATCCAGTGAGAAATAAATTCATGATTATTTTTAGATTTTTATTAGTTTTCACATAATAACTATTGTTATATCGACATTTCTGTATAAATGGAAACACTTGATAAAGCATATTGAACAAGTGGCTGTTTTGGTGATGTTCATAGATAAGTTTAATGTAAGATGAACAGATGCGTAATTATATAGGAAGTGTAAGTTATGCAGGTACGTATTTGAAAGTGGAATACGTAAACCAGGTGGTGGTCAGCAAGGAAAGTTAACTATTTTCATCTGCCGTATAGATAAATAGGCCAAGGTTAAAAAATAAAGACGCTTTCATCTGGCTTAAATATATCATGAATATATAAGGGGCGTATTTCCAAAGTGAACTTATTCGATTATGCCAAAATTTATGTTTATTTGTAGTTAATGTTGATTTTGAATATTTTTGAAAATGAATTTCTCTACTGGCTTACACGATATATGGTTCTTCTATGTAAAAAATAGATGTACTTATAATTTTGGCATAGTGAAATAGGTTCAATTTGGAAATAGCCTTCATATGAACTCGTATTAGTTCATTCTGTAAGGTATCAAACAGTTATTATTGTCTAAACAAAAACTTTGAACTCGCTGCTTTACTGTTAAGCCAAGATTTTAATATTAAATTATATCCCAGTACAACAGATACTAACTAGGTTTGTCGTTACTCTAACCATGTCCCCAGGATGCGTATATTATCGTCATAGAAATAATACAACGGTACCAAAATTAAACCTCTTTCTTATTATTTTTATATTATGAAGTTATCGAGGTTATATGATAGAGTCGACACAGTTAAATTATTATTTATACAAATATATATTGTCTTATAGCGCAGTGCTCTACAACATTTTTTAGAGCGTAGTACATAATAAAAGCTCATAAAAAATAAAAGCATGTTTACGAAATTGAATACACTTTTTTAAATTATTTGATTAATTTTCATGCATAATCAAAATTTTAATCAGATATTCAATTTTCTAGAAAAAATCATAAATTTGCTCATTCATAAACTTAAAAAAACAGATATCACTTTGTTTACTATGTCCGCTCCAAAAGTGGAGCATATGGATCTATACAGTATAAAGATATCGTTCTGAAGTGGAGTATATGGATCTCCGCAATATAAACACACGTTTTGACAAATTATTTTTCACAACAATTGATTTTCAGATGATTTTTTCAAACTCAATGATTTTATAATTTTGCATTTTCTTAGTTTTAAACATTCAACAGATGTCAGAATCGAACCTTGCATTCCTTGGATGGCGAGACGAATTACGTGATAATTAATGTGATACCTAATTTTATTTCAATTAACGCAAAAGTTTGTAGTTTTACGTTGTGTTTATGGGAAGAGACAAATTATTTAAGATTTTTTTATCGTGGTATCAGACCTAGTATCGCCTCACACGGCACACTAACGTACAGTGACATGCCGGTTGCGCATCACTGTTATAGCGGTATGTGGTAGTTAATTTACACAGTGACATTCAAAGTTGCACGGTGTTTTAGCTTTTAAAACCTTCACGTCAACTTTTGCAGGTGTGATATAAATTTATGACAGTATCTCCGCCATCGAGGTGTGCATTTCAAACTTTTCCGACGACTGACGGTGTTATTGTCAGTTTTAATATTATCTCCTTGCGCCTATATCGTATTAAATTTCGCAGGTAAATGATCGCCAGACTGATATCGCCGACCTGTTTTTTGAGCACATGCCTTGAATGTTCGTCTGACACTCCTGAGACATTACGAGACTTTGCTTGGAAATATTTAACACGAGATATACACCGAAATCCGCGTAACAATGAAATTATTTTTTGCTCATGTTTTAAAACCATCTTCGAAGATTAATCCAGAACTCGATGACGACATCCTATATACATATATATGCGCCTATTTATATGTTCGCCATTGCGGATTTCAGATATACATCTAATCATCTACCGAAATTTCAATATTTTTGCAGTTTTTATGCATATTAAACAATTAAATTCAATTTTTAGTTATTTTCGTGTAGTTATCAGAGATCCGCTGTCAGCTTTTGCATTATTGCGTCAAGCGGTTATTAACGGCACACACTCCCTTCAAATTGACATCAAATTGATATAACAAATATGGCTTACACAGATATTGGCAAGCTAAAACGGCTTTCCATATTGCATTGGAGCCAAGAATCCATAAACCTTTTTTAAGCGAACATCAGCAAATACCTTTGATTCATCTTATAATAAACTAATATAATTACTATTTCATAATGGAAAATGTGACTTTTGCGATCATTATTTAATAGATGTTAATTATTTTCTTTAATAACCTTAATTTTATGTGGGATTTAATATTGTAAAATTAGTGGTCCATGAGGTTCGATTTTAACCGTACTAACTTTTGTGTACATTTTCGGATGCTGACAATGTGCATACCAAGGTAACATAAAAATGACAGCCGCAATTATAACGTGACTAACGCATTTCTCACCTATTTCTGTTTCTGTAAAATTAAAAAAAAAGTAAATCTTATGATTTCTTATTGCTTATAATATGTATTCATAATGACAATATTAGTAAAAAAATATTTTACTAATACACATAATAGTATTAAAAAAATATACGGGTGCCTAGAAATTCGTAAGAATTTGCTTAAGTGATGACTAAATAGTTACAATTAATATTTTCTCACATTAAAATATAAAAAAACCAATGAAAGTCTTCAAAATTTCACAGTAAGACAATACGAAATTAACTTTGATTGTAAGATAAAAAAGACAAGCAGTTGAATTTGCATATTAATAAATAAAATAAGGTCATAACAAAAATATTTTAATGATTTTGGAATTAACAGTAACCATTTCAAACCAGTAATACATTTTTGTTTATATTTTAAGTGTAAGCTTATTTTTCTTAAAATCAAAATTTAGTTAATTTAATATTGACTAATTAATTTACTTGTTTAATTACCTTTGTCTCCTTAGCGTAGAAGTCAGCGTGCACACCTAGTAGTCCGGGAAATGGGAGTTTGATTCCAAAATTCGATTTTAAAAATCCAAAAATACAGGCCTGTATGCTCAATGAGTTGAACTTTTGTTTGACAAATAATTCTAGTGAAAAAATATCTGGCAAGACACCCGTAAGGTCTGGCGCAACCACCGCGTTATAGATTCTGTAAATTCATTTTTTTAAATTAGCACGATAAATTATCAAACAAAAGTTTTTTTCACAACTATTAGTTTGATTATTAATTTTGAAGATTAATTAGTTTTGCCGACAGCCATTAAGGTTGAGTAACCATTATCATGGTTATAATTCAAAACGCTCTATATCGTTTTATATCGAATATAACTTTTTTTTTTTTTTT
>JAGVSQ010009067.1:0-13899 GCA_022683975.1 Rhyacophila evoluta | reverse complement strand
GTGCTTATATTCATTATTTTAAATATGTATTTTATGTATAATTTTCTTCAAATATACCATATTAGGAATATTAGGATATGTTTTATAATCTACTTTAGCACTATTCATAAAAATATAGCCTGAAAATATCATAAAGCGATACCCAGATCACTGATGTATTTATATGGATTTTTAGTTTTGAAATTAATTTTTATTGTATTGTATTATGCAACGAGAGATCAAAAGATAATCCATTACGCCCGATAAAATTAACTTTGAGGATTTCATTTTTTTTAAATTTTAACAGTATTGTTGGTGCCAGCTTGTAACATTATAAATTTCACAACGGAGAATAAATAATATTAATATATTATGATGGCAGAAATAAATTTGTGGGCAGAATATTTTTTCATTCAGGTTTCTCGGCTTACCGCTCGGTAAAATATTTCCTGTTGCTTTGTAGCACTAGAAGAAGAATCCATATAAATACATTTATGTCATTTCAATTTTGTCGAAATGATGGAGACGTAAAAGTTTTAGGAATAGAGATATGTGTAGTTTAAAAGATTCATACGTTTTGCTGGTAGTACTATTGTCTTCCATGTCCTTGACCATAACCCGAAACTTATGTAGTCACGAAAATAACGCAAACATTGATTTCACCATCAATTGTTTTTTCTATATAAATATATAATTAAAGATATGGATGCTTCCTCATCGGATTAACACATTTTACATTTTACAATCCAAGTAAGCACATAAAAAAACTACTACCTATAATTTAAAACGAATTATTAAAGCATGTAACAAATAGAGTAACGCGGTAATTATATCTTCAGAATCAATTTTTTCAAACTTATTTTACTAAGAGAATTTATTTATTGTGCGATTTATGAAAAAAAAAAATTCGTTACGGAGAGGTTCTGGAATTTATAAAGCGATCGAATTATACGTATGCATTTGAAATTCATGCCAGGGAATGAAACTATTTTTGCTGTAGTATTTCAAGAGCGTATTCCATTTTTACCTTTGCTATACCGTTATTGTTCTGTTGTTGGCGGTATGAAAACTTCACTCCTCGCTGCGCTACACTGTTGTTCTTGTTAGGTTGCACAATCGTTCATAATAATGAAAGTTCCCTCGCTTTTAGACGCTTTTTTGTTTCACATCAACTCACCTCGAGTTGCGGCAGCCGAGTTGAATTCAGCTTAGTTTGGCAACGTGTCTACCTGCTTTGTTCGGGGGCGATACACTTCGCGTCTCGCACTGATTACCAACCGAACAAATATAGATCGGAAAATAACGTGATATTTCCAATTAATTAAGTAGACTCTGTCATAATCAAGACATGGACGGAATCACGCTTTAGTACTACTCTGTAACTGACCGTCAGTTCAGCCGATTAAGTCTATGGAACATCTAGAGAATTCAAATCTAGCTAACATAACACAATTTTAAAATCCCCCCTAAAATATTTTTAAAGATCAACTATGACAAATTTATTATTCAAATGTGTGGTAATTATGGTCACACATCATAATTCCATTTAATATTATTGATTATTTATAAGATATTTGAGACAGCGAAGAAAAGGTGACATCGAAAATAAATACTTTAATTCTGTATCCTATAACATGACAGATCATTACTATGTTCTTATATAGGAGAATACTCTAATCACTGAGAATAATATGTTTTTACATTTTATTCGTTTGCCATACAGTCAAATTCCTAAAATATTGTACAATTTAATTTTAATAACTAAAAAAATCAATATATAAAACACGAAAACTGTTTGCGGTTAAATATAATCTGGCCTTCAAATGAATTATAGGTAAACTTATTTTATGCAAATCAGTTAAGTGTTATTTTATATTAGATAAGAAGAGAATCTTTAGGAGTTAATTATTAAACTTATATATACAACCGATACGTTATATATTAAAGATATATTGTATATATATATTTTTAGATAAACAATAGTGTTGTGCGTAATAATAATAATATATTTAGTAATATGGAAAGTTGGGTTTGTTGATACTTGTTGCAGTTCTTCTTGTACAGTCGTAGATGTATATGTTGACCAAATTTAGAAATAAGTTCACCATCACACAACTACTAAATATCGAGTTGCGAAACATTGACGCGCAGAGCACTCGCAATATATATTATTCGAATTTATACATTGTATATTTGCTGATATATATTTTGAAATTTATCATTATACGTAATAAATAACGATATTGTATCAAGGAAAAACCAGTAGAAAAATAAATAAGGCAAATACTGTGTTTCCATCAATAATTAAATTCACAAGATTTCAATTTGTGAGAATCTATTGCACAAGTTTTGAGATATTCTTAAAGGTAACCGTTTATTATAGATGTTTTGTTTGATATTCGTATTAAAACATTCATGTTGATCACATTAATTTATAACGAGGAACGGTCATTATTTGATAATAAATGAATACATAATAGTGTCACGAAAGATTCAACATTGAAATACTAATTTTAATATTATGGTAAATTTAAATAATAAATTGTAGTCAATTTGCATGCCATCCATAAAATGATATCATTAATTTTCCACTTCATTCATTATGTTAAGGTCACATTTCATGGCAAGAATAACAATTTATTCAAAGGCTTCGCAATAAAAATCTGGAAAAACTTGTATTTTTTCTACTTAATTGCAAATACAATCAATTATTTTATTAAAATGAACTTATATTATTCAATAGTTACTTTTGATATGATACATTTTTTGCCATGTCCGCTCCAAAAGTGGAGCATATTTCAACACCGTGTATATCAAAAATTAGAGTATAAAATCCGCATTGAAAAGACTGATTATTACAAAACGGTTTTTGCAAGAATTGTCTGTAAGCCAATTGATCAATTCATTATGCACCGTCCTGTATGTTTGTATTTTGAATTATTATTAATATTTGGATTGGCCCCGGTGGCTAACTGAAAGGTTATCATGTGTGTTTCGTAACCAGAGATTGCGGATTTATATCCTACGGCAGCAAGGTTTTGAAAACCTTAAGGCGTTAATTACTGGACATTAAATTGTGTTAATTAAAGATCAATAAATTTCACAAATAAAGAAATTTTGTTTGAAAAGTTGTAAAAATATTCACTTTGATAATACATACGCGTAGACGTTTTGCTAGTGTTGTTAAATGTGAACGCTTCTGGATAACAAAAATATATGACGCAGGCCTGGCAAGAATATCAGCTAAGTCGTATAAATCACAATCTTTCAAGATAAGTCTTAACAATGCGGAGATACATATATTTCAAATTCTAAGCGGATACGATTTAAAAATATGTTGTACGACGTACATATTAATTTATTCAAATCCCTATTTAACTTATAAATTTAAATGCAGACGTCTACCTGTATGAATATTGGACATTACAACTATTTAAAAATATAATATTTTCGTTTATCTCGCCATGGCCTATTAGGGTTTTATATTTCAGTATCTTGAGACTGTGGTTGAATGATATGATAACCTGAAGATTTCGAAAAATTCAATTCAGGTGAGGAATATAATCTGAAGTGTGAAAATTTATTACATGGTTTTACGTTATAATCAATCTTAATGAAGTATCCATAGTTTTTAATACTAATTTTAATAATAAAAAGTAAACTGCAAATCAAATCACTTTCAGAAAATGAGTAAATTTAAATACTAGTATGTTACAATATATCGATGGTGAGTGAAACAAAATTTCCCAAGTCCATAGTATTCATAGATTTCTTCGCTTGCATAGTTATACTATTACATATCTAAATTACAGTCACTTCGTTATATGTATTGTGACCATACATTAAATAATTCAAAATCAATAGATATGTATAATATTATACACAGAAATAGTCAAAGTGTGTAATATATTTTTCCACTGCTATTTTATGAAAGTGTATCGTTGATTTAAGCTCACATATATTAATAAAGTTGATTTGTGACGTAAGCGTGTATCATGTATGATGAAATTGAGAAGTGAATCGATTCAACTAACAAAATAATACCTATTTATCATTGAGGCACCTTCTATTCGTGGCGGTAATAGAAACCGCTTTATTAATTACGAAGGTGACACACCTGTACTTTACTTTAATAACCGCCGACATTTCTATCGAAGAAAGTGCATTTTCACATAAATATTAATTCTCATAATTTGTAATATAAACGAGAGGAGAAATTATTATATTACAATAAGGTACTCAATGATGACTATCAGTTGAGCGAAGATGATACTAAACGTTTGTAAAACCATTACAAATGACGTAAAATAAATTGCAATATTACAGAAGAGATTACTTAAATAATTGTTTTTATACACAAAAAAACTGTCTGTCAAATCAATTTTGAGATGGCGATCACCAAGTATTTATTTATGCTTGAAAATATTAAGAAATATGTTTTTCGTTAAATTTAAAATAAGAACATTAATTATTTTAAACGTCATAGAAGACGTAAAACAATCTAGTGGAGTTCTATTTTAAATGTGTTAATGCTATTTCAACGAGTAAAAATCTTTACAACCTTCTCAATAAATTTATTGTGTTATTATTGTCAAAAATATGGAATCCATTTTAAAAGTTGTAAATAGTATTATATTATGCTAGAACTATATAAGTTACTGAAGTGGAATATGTAATTTATATGGAGATTACAATTTTTATCGACTCTGAAGTGCCCAGTTCTACAAGACTGTTTTTCAGTGATTGCGTGACGTTTATAATCCATCCAAAGAAGTATATATTAAAATAATTTGATTCACTGTGCCAATATAATTAAAATCGGGTAACATATTGCTGAATAATAAAGAAATTTTCGTTAGTTGCGTAGCTTAAAAATAATGTTAGTGTGTATCGTTTCACAAAATATTATTCGAAATTAAATCGCGATCGGAAATGACAAGTCAGCCTTTGAACTTTTAGCACCGTGGGCTGATCGCCAAGGATATCAACTTCTGCGCAGAAATTGTTATACATACGCTAAATAATACGTTCGCTTCGTAAAATAACAATAGCCACTTCGTATTTTGTGCAAGGATTTTATTCGTTTGAAATAAACTTTTGTCAATATCAATCGATAGAAGACAGAACGCAAAAGGTCATATTACGCCTACAAACACAACCTAATTTGTTTCGACTTCGAACCTATAAATTGTTGACTATTAATCTACCTCTTGATTGAAAATTATTTTTATTTTCCACATATAATGTTTCAAACTTATTAGTTAATTACTACCATTAATAGCATAATATATTATTATAGATTTATAAAGTGAGTAAATATTACAGTTACCAAGTACAGGTAAATGAAATATTTATCTGGTGGGCGGGCACCATGTATCATAGAGTAAAATTTTGAAATACATTTGAAAAATCTACCAATGGAATCATTATTTTTGTTTACATTTTCGACTGGTTCATTCTACATATTCTTCATGTTGCATCTAATTCCGTTGGTAGATATAGCAAAAAAAAAACGTTTTGCATGGATGGGTCTGTTTTTTTCTAATGATGAATCAAGAAGATACTAGTATTGTGTGTAATATAAAAATATTTGTACCCAGATGGTCACAACCAGAGTCTTAGTGAGGCTGACTTTGGAAGGAGAATTAAAGTTCAAGTACAAACAGTCTGGTTCAGGTGATTGACACTTATAAATTGTCATAGAAAAGACGATGCGAAAAGTAAGCCAGATATTAATCATTATTTGATTCAAGAAGAAAAAGAAAAACAGAAGTCTAAAACGTTGCATTTTTAATGACCAAACATCATGTAATCAAATCTTTGATACCGGTCAATATTTTTTTTTGAAAATTTTCAATTTCAAAGGGTTGCCCTTTTTCAAAAGCATTTTTCCTCTAAGTGGAGGATATAAGTATGTTCAGTGTCGAGTTTCGCAATAGGCGCGCGCCTAGGGTCTCATAAATAAAAACGGGCTCGAGAGAAACGAGAAACCACCAATTCTGAAATCTAAGGGTCTCAAAATTAAATTTGACTTGAGGTCTCAAGTGCTAAATTCACCCCAAAGTCTGTATCTAAATGTTTCTTGAAATATACATGAACTTGTTGGTAGTTGATTACTAATCTCACTTAGAATCCATATCCTTCATCCAATTACACGTTGAAAACATTTTTTTTATATAAGTATGCCATCTGCGACTAATTTCGAATTATTTTACAACCGCACATGCTTACTAATCACTCATACCGGGCAACAATCATTTTCCACAGACAAAAATCACAGCTGTCATAATTTGTTTTTTAAGTACTACATATTTTGAAGGAGAACCAAACTTGGTGTATATTAAAGCATGCATATTTAAAAAAAAAGATAATTTGCTTTATTGTGCAACCTAATATATTTAATATTTTATTTTTTAATGAAATTTAATGCATCCGTAATAACGTACGCAATACATAATTACCTGCTAATTTACAATCCACTCGCTGAGTATTTAGGTTTTAATTTATGTTTCACAAAAAGAAATACTTTGCCCAATATCACACGATAATTATAAAACTGAGTTCACCTTGCTTTGTTTTTTTTTGTCCCTGAAAAATTAAATACGACTGACATACCCGCATAACATAGGTCTCATTGTTAAAGTCTAATTGATTAAACGTATTTTTGTAATAATTAAAACGGTCGATCGTATATTTATATTTTGTGTACAATATAATACGAATACTGATCATTTAATTATTTGTTCTGCCCACGCAGGTGAGGTAATACTGGGCAATACTATTATATAAAAGCGTTTGATTTCTTTAGGAGGCTTGCATTATATATTTATATGACTTTAAAGAAATGATCTCATACGACGCAAATATACAACCTTACGTTCAGAATGGTGATGCTATTTCTTGTTATTCAGGAACAAGCCCATGTGTCAGTTACGACGATAGGTACATAGCAAAATAAAACCTCCTTAGTTGTGATTTATCGAACAGATTTAATTATGCGAGTTGATAAATTGTTAAAACAAAGAAAAACAACCTTTAAATGTAGAGTATTCATTATTAACCTGACAATGTCCACGGTTGAACACGAAATTCGATGTCAGCAAACTTTAAAGGCCATTACAATTGATTACACCCATTTGCGGCATTACCGATATACGAAAACGTGAAAATAATTTTTGTCGATAATTATTTTTTGTTAGTGTAAACACAAGTTTCGCAGCGCTGATCGAGTTGGTAAATGCTTCGAGATCACAGGTTCAAATCCAGTAGCTAAACAATATTTGAAGGGAAAAAAAATACTAAGGGAATGACCGTTTGGCTAACAAAAGAACCACGCCAAAAAAATTTGTATACAACATACAGTATTATGTCAAAAAAATTACATTCATCATTATTTGGTTTTCAGACGATTAAAAGTATGAATTATTACACTGTAAAATTTAAAAAACATCATTTGTTTTAATCTGCATACATGCAATATATACGATTATTTCGTTGCTATTGCTACACATGTGCTTAAAATATATGTTTTGTTGAAATTCTGAGAAGGAAAGAATAGACAAGACATTTAGAACGAATGGTAGAAGGTAAAATAAAAACAAGGAAACATATAATTATTATTATTCGTTTTCGTATGTGTGAAAATAAATATTCTGAATTGTCTAAAGACATACGTCCCATACCGTATCTAGGTATACTTGCCATTTTTGCTAGATAATATTATATTTTAGTATGTACTTCCATAATTTATCGAGCACCCACGTCACGACAATGTGGCTAGAGTAGAAAGATATTATTGTGAAATATAGCATTAAATTTAATGGTCTGATTCACTTTATAGCAAGGTACAGACAGTATCCATTGGAAGGCTTTTACTTTTCTCACACAGTCACACAATTATAATAACAACAGCGCAGTGCCGAATCGTCGAGTTTTGTTTATTACGATGTTTGAAACGATGGAAATCAGCTGAATGGCTGCCTAATCTTATAATATGTATTATTTATTACTATACACTGCCCTGATGATCCGTACAATTCTAGTTCCGAAAACTTAGCTGAGTTGAATAATGTTCACCAAATACTGACTTATAAAACGAATAGTAATAATGCACACATGCTCCGATTACACACGTATTATTTTAGTTATTTTAAATGATTTAAAAACTGTTTTCCAATTATCGGTTCACTCGTATGATTTCAGAAAGAAAATTAAAAATATCTCAGCATACGAAACCGGTCTCGATAGCAAATATAAAATGCGGAAATGACAATGGTAAGTTTGTATTGTTATTTCGAAATAAATACATAGTATAGTTTAGAATTATTTGGTTACTTGATATTTTTAGTTGCTTTTTTACACACCTAAATGGAAGTAATTTTCTGATTAATATTTACGTGTAGTGAAATGCAGCGTAAATGATTTAATTTTATTTCTCCTATACAGCTTATTATTTACCAGTTACTTTTACTTGAATCTGCACATTTAGTTAGTGTTGTCATTTCACCTGTATGATAACCGGTTCGCAATTTGATGTAATTCGGGCAATGATCCCATCAATACTCCGTAGGACTTGTTATATCATCTCTCCGCGTAGAGGTTCATATTATAAATAGTTAGCAGAATATCTTTAATAGTTATGTCGGATAATATGTTTTTATAATCTAGTATGTCATTATAAAATATAAACAAAAATAAAGCAGCTCACAATATTTTTAGTTGGATTTGTCATGTATTATATTCAGGATGTGTATCTTTAATGACATGCTATTTCTCTATTTAATTATTAATAAGACTAATAAATTCAAACAATATGACTTATTTTAACAGAGTTTTTAAAATAAATCGTTTTTACGCTTCGACAGACCCTTGTGTATTGGCCTACCCACCTGATAATTTTGCTATTTGATAAAAACTTTTTAAATTGCTAATTTTTTACCATACTCTCCCCGAATGTAGAAAATATTTTTTATGTCTATGGTATGAAAATTCTTTACAAATTATATTGCACGACTCTTGTTGGTCAATCATTCATTTATTTAGATATCTAAGCTCGATTTTTTTATGTTTTTGGGGCCGAAATGCATAAGCCATCCAACTTGGCCACCGATGCGCATGTAATGTTGCGTAACTTGTTATACTACACATTTCGATACAAAAAACAAGTTCGTGAACCCAATTCATAGTTTAACAACGGGCTCGCTGCACGAATTGTATGACACCCCTGATTTTATTGAACTTGCAAGAGATAGTCGTGAAAATTTAATGTGCGATTAGAACTGACAAATAAATGTATCTGCTTAATAGTGTTGTATGAAAGACTTTCATTTTCTTGCAAATTCAAACAGCTTACTTAAATTAAAATTGACAGAGTATTTTAAATACTGGAATCGGAAAATGTATTACCTAACCAGCGTAATTCAATAAATTTTGCCAACCGATCAAAAATGGTTAATGGCGTACTGTTAAAAGATGTTTTTCTTTTGTAATTCATTTGTATTCTGCTTGATTCTATTGTACATCCATTTTACGCTGTTAATGCATTAGAGTAAAAATATTTTATAAAAAAGATTAGTTGCGACAGCGTTTTGAAAATAGTCGGTTTTTATTCTACAGATAGTCATAAATAAAGATAAGACAAATATTTAATTTTAAATACTTAAATTTAGTGTAGTTTATGGTGAATTTTGTGAGTCTTCGAAAACAAATTATTGCTCCGTGATAAAATAACTAAGCACGAACCATTATATCTAGCTAACGTGTGCGTACGTATCTAATCTATGGCGATTATGCACTGAATATAAATAAATGTCACAAGAATATTATTGCCAATGATTTAGTATAATATATATTTTTTGCAAACTTTCTCACGTCAGATTTACATAAATTTACTCGTGTAAAATATAATATACATTTTGAAAACGTGTACTTCATTTTTTTAAATAATAAATGCCCGCGTCCTTAGCATGTGATTTTATAAAATATTAATAGTTTTTTTTTTTTTTTGAATTTTATCAACTGTCAGTTGTAAAAGTAATATCATCTAAATACATTTTATGTTTCTCATATATATCATAAATGTAGTCATCCATAAAAATGGAAATATAATTAGGGTACGCTGCCGAAATGAATAAGAAATTATCAGATTTATAAAAACTAAAATAATTCACACCATAAAAGTATGTATGTTTCAAGAATCACTTGTATTTTTGAAAGGTTTAAGATCAGCATCAGTTAATGCCATGGAGTGAGGAAAAAGTATTATATATATCGAGAAATATATAATTATTATTGTGAAAACGTAATCGTAAATATTAATTTAATGATCTATAGTAAATTAGATAATTTTAAACTTTGGAATTAGGTTAAACACCAGAATTGGCATTGGGTTTATTTATGATTTAAAAGCAATCTTAAATTAAATAAAACGTTTAATAGCTTTTATTCACACTAATTAGTATCTCGTACGGAAGCAGTTCTACGTCCTCAACGACATAATACAGTACTGTGCTAAAGCCAAACAAATGGAAACGACTTTAATCGAAAAAATAAAGCTTCATTGTGGTATGTTAATGGAACCTGAACGATTTATTGCAGCAAAACAAAAAACCGGGATTGCTACAACGATTGTTTATTTCTTTCACTTTAATATAGTCGGATTTCGAGATTATTATACATTTAATTAACATAGGTCGTATTGTGTGAATATTTCTAATCAAAAATCCCCTCGGTAATAATTAACAACGCTGTCATAATTTTAGATTCCATTCGGTGACAATTGGTGAGATACTTATTATTAAAAAAAAACGAACGGGTAAAATTGTGTGGATTTTATGTTATCAAATTGACAAATTATTGGAACTGAATCAATCGAATGAATCATTTTCTGTGATACAGGAATCTTGTGAATGATTCAGATAAATAAAGGCAAAGACAAGTACTGAATACATCATTACACATGACTCATATAGTGTACATGCACATGATCGAAGCGTTTTACTGAGTCTATGTAAGCAAACAGTTCTGCGATTAGATTACGTGGTATATTTTCCGGTTCATGTCACGTCAGGGTCGCATGCACCCCTTAGTACGCGAATATTTGTTGTGTAATACCCGGCGTTGTCCCAAGAGGGTGGACAAATAATGCACTTGATAAGAGGGTTTGAACCGCACACAAAATATCGATAGTGATAGTTGACGGGCAAAAAAACGTAGAATACATTAACATTTTTTTTGTAATTTAAGTATCACTAGTATTTATTACGAAAGTAAAAGGTAAGATAGCATATAAAATTATTGAAATTTTTGATATTGTCGAAAATTAAGTATTCGTATGCGGGGCAATTTTGAATTAATAAAATTAATTAAGAATGCGTTTATAAATCTCTTATTACTAAAAAAAGTGCTAAATTCATCGCTGATAGATTAGTAGCATGTTGAAATTAGTACACATTAAGCATTATTAAAAATATTTTTAACTAGAATATCATGAAGTTTTTACGTCTATGATTTTTCGTTAGGCCGCATTCAATGCCATCTTGGGACAAGCCTAATATAGGACGGCAAGATTCACTTAAGCAATGTTTTCTGCTTAGAACGTTCAATATTTTTAATTAATCACGTTCAGTAAACGTATCAATCAAATTTGGTCAAAAAATGGCATTTTTAGTTTAATGTACGAATGTAGTCGACGTTTTTGTAGCTTTCACTGCAAAATTGTTATTTTTTCATTATTTATATAAAATTTAATACTACACTATTATAAAATCAACGTAACAAATTCATTTTCTGTGTAATGACAATTTTTAAGTTATAATGTTTTCACATTCAATGAGTGATTATTCAATTAAAGGAGGAATGCATTTGACGGTAATGTATGGTAAAATATAAATGAGAACTGATTAAAATAATATCAACAAGCACTTCGGGATATGAAGATAAGGCTTTTACATAAACATTTCTACAATAGACGGCATTGTATAGTTATAGTCGTAATGTATTCGTTTATTATTTCGAAAGGTATATTATTATCGGTTATTAATTATTGGTAAATAGTATTAGGAATGCCATGCATTCTTCACTCTAACTATTCTTGTGGCTTACATATTATAACGTCGAGTGGTTGCGTTATTACAGTCGTCATGACCCATACAGCAAAAATGATTTTTTTCTCGGTTAGTTAATGCATACGTGGCTATCACCGGTTTGTCTATAGTTTATCAATTTCCTGCCATTTGCTTTATTGGGCACAAATATATTAAACCATCGAAATTGGATTAGTTTTCTTTTCTCCTCAAAACAACAGTGCATACATATTACGGTAAACTATTTGAAATAGATGTAAAATACATGAAATAACGACCGTGTTATGTCATGAAATAAATTATAATATAATATGAGATCGTAATGATGATGGAGATTGTGGGTAACAAGGGGAATCAACACTGTCTAAAAAGCCTGCAAATACGTGCAACTCGTCTGACCACCCCTTTTGTTTCGTTACACTGAATACAGGAAAATATTATTGCTTATTGTATGAAGAAAATTTGTCCGGGACAACAAAAAATATACGTTATACTGGAAATTTCGTTACTTCGGTATTCGTGGTTTAATAAGAGATTTGGCCTCTAATAATAGTATGTATAGGTACATATACAATCTGTACAAAATATATTCGAGCATAATATTTGAGGGAATTACAGTAATTCGATGAATAGTAAACAATATTTTCTAGTCGCTGTTTTTAAATTGTTGTTTATTTCCTTGACAACAGAGAATCACTTGATTAATTCTGTCTAAGAGAGTAGTTTTATTTTTGAGAGTAACAATCAGTAAGGTAATTCTCAAAATTGGTTTCATTAGCATACGTGATAAAAGGTTAATGCGTTTTTTTTTAAATTGTTCTGTGATGCTGAAACTATGTACAATTCGAAACTAAGTATTTAACGAACTGTGGGCTAAGAGCGAATGGATAAAAACCAAATGTTATATTTAATGTGACTCATAGTATGACAAATTTTATCAGCTTAATTACTGTCACAACTAAGTCTGTACCGATATTTATTATTGGCGATTCCGAGTAGAGTATTTTCAACATCCGCCTCTGTACGGCCACAAAACCGCCGATTGGTAATGTACTGGATCTACACAAGTCATCAAATACGATGAAAATACTTTAGTTTAAACCACACGACGAGATCGCGGAAGTAAGAGGATGTACAAACTTATATGAAAAGTATTAGGTGGCTGTGAAATAGGTACTTCTTAAAATAAGCAGAGTACCGCAGCCTTGATAAAAAAACTTTCAACATACATTATTTTTTGTGTTATAAAAATTATATTGTAAATAGAGCGTAATTTATGAGCGTATCATTGTACCTATTTTTTCTCTGTTATAAATAGAAAACTTCCAAATTAAGAGTCGGTAGTTAAATCTTGTCTAGTGATTTCAACTAACGATTTCTTTACGTGATGTGGATGCGTACGACATTTATGCAGTACATTTTGATTAGATTAATTATTTATCGATATTGATTATGTATTAAATCTACGACTTATTTGTTTGGTAAACCTAAGGGGAATACATATTTTTGTTTGGTTTCACTGTCAAAATGGATAGCTTAATTTCAGTTATACTCGTATTTATGATAAAATATTTTTGAAGGATAGCATTGAAATGCATAATTAAAAAATGATCAGTATAAATATAAATTTGTCTCCCCGGTAGCGTAGTTGGTAGCATGTGCACCTAACGATCTGGGGAATGCGGGTTCGAATCCCCATCTGTGTCGGGGTTTTTTAAAAATCAAAAAATGCAGGACTGGTTGCCTATTAGGTTGAGTAATTGTCTGACAAAGAGTTCTCGTAAAAAATAAATAATCTGTCAAGTCGTCTTCACATTGCGGAGATCGATATACTCCT
>JAGVSQ010009066.1:0-13902 GCA_022683975.1 Rhyacophila evoluta | reverse complement strand
TAATAGCATCCATCTAAGCTCGCTCTCATCTAGGTGGAAGATATCAATATCCGAATACTCAAATAAATTGCTTGCAAATGGAAAAATATTTAATTATTTAAATACCTTGTTTTTCTTTTGCAAAGTCTTAGTATTTTTTTCTAATCCATGTATATGAAAAATCTACTCAAAAATTAGGCGTATATAATACTGTCAATGTGAAATTTACCGAATTTTATTTTATATAGAACACTTTATTTTTATGAATATTTACTAGAAAAAATGAATTAATTATATAAGATATAAATTTTCTTAAAAAAAACGTCCTGATATATAATAATATATTATTATATATATAAAAAGAATTTTAAATCCTGACCGCCCCAAATAATGAACATATTTTTCATATTTATTTTGACATATAAAAAATGTGATATATTCGCTTACTCATTGAGAACCTAGTTTTGTAAATTTATTATTTTCTTACACTGATGTAGCTGCAGGACTTAAACTCACCTACTTCGATAGAAAAGTACATGCGCTTAGTTATCAGCCACCAAGACATATTATGTAATGTTACAACGGTACAAATACAGAAAAAAAGTCAAGCGTACTCTTGATAGTGGTGTTACAAGAGTATTAGTAATTATAAGATCTGATAAATTTATGGAAATACAGGTAAAATCATTTTACAAAGAATTTTGAAGGACTTTAAAAAATATGTTTTAGATTTAAAAATGAATATAAAAAAAAGCCTCAATAAATTCACACTGAGAGTACTGTTTGTTACGCAGAAGCTGGTTTTTTGTTACGCAGGTTGTCAAGGAGACGAACAAACTTCAATGAATGATATAATTACCTACTTCTTACAACTATATTTTGTATTGGCTCTTGTATGGCTCAACGAAAAATATTTTTCTTTACACCAGCCTTCCCAGTAGCCAAGAGGTGAGCGTGCGCGCTTTGCATGCAAAGAATGCGGGTTCAATTCCCACATCTCTTTTTTTACGACAATAATAATAATAAAAAAGTGAATTCGTATTTTATTTAACAATTGTCTAACTACTAATCCTCGAGGAAAATAAATCTATCAGGACGTCTTCATATGACCGAGATCTATATACTCCATATCTAGGGTGGACATCATCACACCGTCTAAATTAATATGTTCCACTTTAGGAGCAGATATGGTAAAAAAATATCACATTGGTATTAAGATATGTAATTGGTACTTGTTTTGTTAATATTTAATTATTCACCTGAATTATTTATTTTTTCTCTCATTGGTATTGCCTAGAAATGGACAAAATGATATGTTTAAATTAAGTCTGTTAAAGTTTTGTAGTAATAGATTTAATTGTTTTATGTACAAGAACTCCATTTTCTCGGAACATATTCTCTCCTTGATGAAATGAATCATTTTAGTCAGACTCTCACGGAAACACTATATACCTCATTACCCCGAGCATTAAGCTTGGCCCGGCCTCCCCAGCGGGATGCGGCAAAACCGCTCGCAAAACAAACGTGCAAATAATGCCCCGGTCTACCCCGAAAACATCTGCAGAGGTAACATTAGAACACGAGTAAAATTCTCGAGACGCTCTTCTTATAATGCACTTTAGGCGTTTCAAAGTGGGGAGATGGGGCGGAAATGTCGACTGCGGGTAAGGAAGGAAACTGTTTACATTTCGAGCGAACGAACCAAGTTACTGCGAGCATGACGGATGGAAAATGGTGTGAGTCCTTTTTTTTTGTTGTTCATTGCAACTTCTTTTTGCAACGTGAAAAAATCAAGTTAACTGCTGTAATGAAGTAACTTTCTAACAGTCTCCGTTTACTACATAGGAATGATATTTTTATTTTAAATATTCTTCATATATTTTTTATATAATATTATTCTCGATATCTAAGAGGTCAGCATTCGTATTTTGGAGCCGGAGATAGTGGATTCAATGCATGCAGCTGATGTATTTAAAATGCATCCCTAGATGCTCATTGGGTTGACCATTTATTTGACAATCAATTCTCGTGAAAAAAATCTGTCAGCATAAATTTAAAAAAAATGAAATCAATTTATTTCATTTCTGAAATGATCACTTGGTACTCCTGATATTCATATACTCGACTTTTGGTGCAAAAATTTTACAAAATGACTGAACTTGGGTGGTGTAGGGCAATATGTCTATTTAGACAACTTCACGGGAGAACAGAAAGAACTATGTTTTATATGTGTGCTACAAAATAAAAACGTATTTTTTCGTATACCACTAATTCTTTTAATGCATCGAATTAAAAATAATGTAATTTACTTCTGCATAGAAGAAACACCTTCACTATTTCAGTATTTTAAATTAATTTGTAATAATAGAGATTGAAAACATTACAATTAATAAGATCAACACATTAAGGACACTATATAAATATGATTGTAACAAAAATATTAAAAACATATTAAAAGAGAACCCATAAAAAATAAAAACAATATTGTAAAAATATAAAAAAAGAATGAAGAAAGATTTTTAAAAAATACAGAAGAAAGAAGAAAGTGTTGCAGTAGCATCTATTTAAACTCAGTCTCATACAGGCGGAAAATATAAATATCCGAGGCAATTCCCTTAAACATCACCACTGTTCTCCGCATTAGCATGACTACAGGCCAGATATTTTCAATTGAACTTAAAAAAATAGCATGTTTATAATCAGCTAAGGAATAAAAGTCATATCACAATGTCTGTGTAGTTTTTTAGGTTGTAGGATATTTTCTTTATATTTAATATACAAGTAGAAGTTACTTGTATATTATATTTTATACGTTTTATTTTTATGTAAATTCAGTGTTTGTTATGTTTTCTGTTGACACTCTTCATGTAATCACTTGCATAATATAAACCTAGCCAAATGTTAGCGTCCCTTGTGAGCCGGCCCTAATCAAATAAAATTTACTGTAGATTCTGAAATCTTCTCCGAGTTTGTTTTGAATGGCAGACAGGCATCTGAAACCTAGTTAGATTAAAGACATAATAAAAAGTCTCTCTTTTATTTTGTTGAAATAAAACAAGTATTTCAAGAAAAATTCTCTATCTGTTGTCTTTGTCTCCTCTATGGTAGAGAGGTGCGTGATTTGCGTTTAGGGAATGTGGGTCGATTCTCACATATGTTGTATTTAAAAAAAATCTTAAATACAGGACAGGATGCCTATTGGGTTGAGCAATTATTTGATTGTTTTGATATTAATAATCTATCGTGACAGTAAAAAAAATTCTCTTAACAACAAGATACGGCAATTAAATAAAAAAAATATACATTATTATTTGGTTATTATCAAATGAAACGTATGTAAATTGTAATTCGACTTAAATTTTTGTAATTCTCCTTACACCATGTTTGCTCCAAAAGTGGAGCTTATGGATCTACGCAATGTGAAAACGTCTTGACGGATTGTTTTTCACGAAAACTGCCTGTCAGATGATCTTTAAACTTAATCGGCATCCAGTCCGGCATTTTTGGATTATTAAAAATTCGACAGATGTAGGAATCGAACCCACATTTTCCGAATTACTAGAAGGGCACGCTAACCGCTACACTACTGGAAAGACTATTGTAATTGGGTTTGGTAAAATTCATTTACTTCTCTTATTTGTGATGTACACTTTTCTAACAATTAGCTATTAAACATTACACTAAAACATAATAAATACAAATAAGAAACCTTTATATTTTTACAATACAGTGTTTTTGTCGATTAATAACTCTTACGTTCAAATTTGCTTCCTAGAAAAAGTATTTCTTGTTTAGTTGTGACGGCATTAAATTTGACAAGCGATAAGTTTATCTCATTACATCGTATTTCTAAACTTAGTACTGAATGGAATTACGAAATAACTTCCACAGTGAAGATATTAAAACACGAAATCTGTGTCAAAAATGAATTATTAAATTCAACAAATATAACATAAATTCAATTTACATTTAGTATTTTGAGTAGATATTGATTGAATACAATATAATTTTTGAATAAATTTATAAATTTGACACAATTTTGTTATTTTATAAACATGTTTTGTTGCCAAGTTGTCAATCTCTTCGAGAGGAATAGCTCTTCGCAATTCTATTAAACGAATACTAAAGTGTAAATAAAAATCACATTGAACCGAATTTACTTTTCAGCTAATGACATTTTCTAGGCAATCAATAGAAATTAGTCCACTGGGTTGCTACTTGCAAAATAATCAAAGGAAAAATATTTTACGTGCAAACGACTTTGTAATATAATTTTATTGGGCGTCCTTTCACGAGGAAAATCGGAAAAGTGTGAATTATAATATTAATGAGCATTTTAAAACTTGGAAAATGTATAACAAATTCGATTCTATTAATTCTATAGGCGACAAATAAGCAAATTTGAGGAACGTTAAATATTAATTCGCGAAGACGAAATTTTCTTCTTTAGTATTACAATCGATTTTGATTCTATAGACTTAAAGATTTAAATCATGACAACTCCGAAAGTGAATGGATATTTACAATAAATTACAAAATTTATTTTAGCAAATTGTATTTTAGATTTAGATTAGATTTAGATTGTTAGCTAATCGCTCAGTCTTTTTACTCATACATTCCTGCAAAACTTAATCCTATGTAGTAATGGAAATTTAAGCTCACAACTCTCAACAAACATAGAGTTTTACTATAAAATATAAATCAATAAATTAATCGATTTAGATTATTGGAAGACAAAATAAATGCAGCATTTTAATTAATCGAATTAACGTCTTGATAGTTAATAATTATGTATTATCTAGTTTTAAAATTTTAACTATTTACACCACTTAAAAATGTGTCTATACTTTTTTTAATACAGGAATCTTATAAGTGTTAAAACACTGACAAAACTATAATATCAAGTTTTATAGAAAATTAACTATTATTTATTCGCTTAATATATTTCTATATAACTTTTTTATCTGCTGATACACATATATTCTTACTTCTGATAGAGCTTTTGGAATTTTAACGTAAAGCATTACTCCCGTTCCATATATTATAAATTAAAGTAAAAAAATCTTTACATATTTTTAACATAGTAAAACATCTTTTTATCCAAATCACTAAGATTCATCGAACGTAAGCTATGTCATTCACTCTGCATATGTGTTTTGGAATTTTCGACATTGTACAAATAGATATTTTTTCAGACATGTATAATCCTTTGGTTTTTATTAATTAACGATCCTCGAAAGTGAAATAATCAAAACACATAAACTTTGCCGCATCATAAATGTACTAAGTATAAGCTTTATTAGCAAGCATCCTTCAAGCTTTTTGCAACGCAACAACTCATATATAATGTAATATTGTAACTTTTTTGTCACATTTGTATACCTATAACTTACCTCAATAATATATCGTAGTGCGATCACTTTGGTTGTAGCGTTTTGTACATTGTCAAAATAGTGAATGATATATTTCTTTCAAATGTTTTTGTGATAGACCTTCATGATAGATCATACTTTAAATATTTAAATTTCATTTTCTGAAACATTAAATATTTCCATTTTTTTTTTCTCACAGTTGTGAATACAAAAATCTTTTAGTAATAATACATCAAACTTTTATTCCATAAAAGCTTTAAAAGTCGTCTCGCTGTATGTGAACTTTTCTTGTTTTAAATCTTCATCTGCATGATTTGTGAATGTATCAACAGTAAAACAAAAAAGCATGCCAAACAAAACATTGCAAACATTTGAGCAAACACGCATGTGTGAGTTTTAAAACAACAAAGAAAGAAGTATTATTTCTAATTTCTCATTCCTTTCAGATTGAAAAAACCCTTGTTTTGTCAGTGGAAGGCTTATCGTGCCGCCCCACATCTAACCTAACCTTAGCTAACCCTTTTTCTGTAAAGGGAGACATCAGGTACGCGCATACACGTGGATAGTTACTTACAGCAAGTAATATATGACATTTATTATCAAGTTCATATTTATTTTAATCATTTGTATTTAAGTATCGAAAATTCACTCGATTTAGTCATTAAAAGTGTTCATACATGTATAATAATTGCTACTTTTTACTGATTTCGATAAATTGAAAAGATTAAATGGTTGTAGTAAGAATGAAACATTTTCAAAGGTAAAAAACCAGTGTATATCTATAAACAAAAAGAAAATTGTTATCATATTCAATAACCTTCATTTAGTTTACAATCAGCTTATTAAGATTAACTAAGCAACATCTTTGCATTGTCCGCAGTTCTGACATTGGATATCTCAAATTCAGATTAACTATTTACATTTCTACCTTAATCCTCCATTATCTATTTGTTGATTATTCTCTTCTGGGAATACTTTCGACGTGAAACTCACAGACATTATTGCTAGACTGAATTTTATTGTATAATACCAACACAGAAAACTAAAACTAAATATAAATTATGTATCTTTTAGAATACTTTTTTTATAGATCTCAACACATTAGTTCTCTTTCTTTTTATGTTTTTCAAAAATTAGGGCGTTGAGTATTTGGCCACTTCTATTCTTAGGCCACAGTTTTTCGATGAAATCATCCAAATTTAATATTTAGACACATGATAATACGGCGAAAAGAAAATCATACATGATAAAGTCAAGACTACACTATTCTAGCCACGTGTTACCTTCGACACAATTTTCAAACATATCTAATTTAATTTCTTTATAAGACCCAGCACTTAATCTGTAGATTAATATAACCTCATGAAAGTTTTTTTAGAATTTTGCTAACGGTTTTTTTAAGATGAAAGATGAGAGAAGACCCTTCTCAAGAGCTGCTTTACCAGTATAATATCATTTTTTTAACGAATACTTGCTAAAAATAATATTTATTATTAGATAACTTTTAATAGTATTGATGTATCCTAAAAAAGTCAACTCACGTTATTAGTATAATGTAAAGTGCTTGAAAATGGAAAGAAAAGAGGGATATGTCGAACAACATATTGGATTTTCCAGCTGACCGGCTATATCGCCGCTAGATGGCATTAGCGTCCGCTGTCCACGACTTTACCCTAAAACAATGATAAACAACAATTCGGTGACACTTTTTGCCCCACAAAAAAGGACTTTGGTTATCAATGATGTTTAGGAGAACATGACAACTGAAACGAGTATAAAAAAACTTTTTTATTCAAAGTTCTTTCGACGTCTGGAGAAAAAAAACGTATTAAATATTTGGCAGAAAGAACGTTCTATTCGGGTAACTTTGTATTTCTTTGTTAAATCTTTAAGAGAAAGAAAAACTTTATCAGCATATACCTTCACTCGTATATTTAGTAAACACATATTCTTAATAAATTTAAATTGCTTTTAGTTGGTATTAATCTATTTATAAAGTCAAAATATTTATAAATACTTTTAAATTCATTTTTATCTAATATTACGTATTTGATAAAGTTGCAAGTGAATTAGGTTCAAAAAATTGATGGACTCATTTTTATAATCAAACTAAGGAAATGATAGTGCTATTATTTAAACTAGCGTTCTGCAAAGTACTAAATACTATTTACAGAATCTAGTCAATGCAACTACGGGATATTAGATATTAAAGGAGAACTTACAAAATATGTACATTTTTTGGTACATATTGAATTTTAAGTTGATTACTTTATGCGAAAAATATTAACACAAATAAACAAGCCAAAGAGAAAATGACTATTTTTAAGCGTTACGAAAATATTGAAACGATTTATTTCTCACTAAGTTAATCACATCTGCGAGAAAAGAAAGAACAAAGCAAATAAGATATTAAAATTTGGACATATATGTGACGATAATGTATTTCCTATCGAAATACCAGTTTTAATGCAATATATTATAATTTCATTCTATTAATTGGTTATTTTTTTATATAACAAAGTTATTTTGAAACTCAGATCCTAGAAAGATGTTCGATAGTTATTTCCATTGTATTTACAAACTGCCTAATATGCCAACCATCCACTTGCCACTTCCTTAAACCTGGTCTTAACCAAGCGTATACCGGATCTCTGATATCGAAAAGCGATTTACTTTATTCGATGGCAATGTCCCGGGAGTAAATATAAATTATCCAAGACTTAGGTTGCCACCCACTTAAGTGTGCTGAAGTTAAAAGAAATATAATGATAAAAAAGCTAATTGAAAAAATGAAGACTATTTGGTCAAGCAATTTATGTGAAAAGATCATCACGCTCGCCGTATGACGCCGCAAAATTTTTGAATGTAATGAAATTCGCCCTCTTGGCAACCAAGTCGGATGGCCCGATGGGTCAACAGCTGGCTGGACTGATTTGAGTAACTCTTCCCTCACCGTACCCATTCTTGGACATTTTCACGGAATCTACATCCTGTTCTGAACAGCCACAAGGACATGTTGGCTGTTTAACAAGGCCAAACTGAGACAGCTTAATATACCGTATTATCCGCTTTATTTTAATGGCATAACTTTTTAGCAAACTTAAAGGTGCATGAAAATAACATTTTTCGTAATCTTCTAATCAACCGGATGGTTTTTAATATACATAAAATAAAGCCAAAACTGATGGGAAGATATATTGGCACAAGAATTCATCTATTGAAAAAGTTATTGGTGATTCTTTCACAATCCTCCGAGGATCGTTTTACTATCACTGCCTTACAAAGGTTGACCAGTCGGCCGAATCTTATGTGAGTACTATAATAGAGATTGGAGTGGGCAATAGATTGTATTCGGGAGACGTATGATTCTGCGGAAAAATACAAGAACACGCAGAGAAAGAGAAAAAAACACTGTCAAATACCCCAGAATTATTGTCAATTTACCGACACATACGACATACGTAGTGTTTTTATAGATAGGCTTATTTTAAAACTCCTACTAGAAAAAACATGATAACTTCGACGTTCCAACCAGTTCAGTAGATGTTCGCTTATATGACCTCAACGAGTATTTTCCTGAAAAAAAATACTGTAGTTTCTATAAAAATGGAAACACTGGTTTTTATATAAACGATAAAATTTATAGACGTTCTAACCAGTACAGTGGTGTACCACACATGTAATCTAAAAATAATTTTACGATATATAAAATATAAAATAAAATTTAAGTACCAGGAATATATTTTAGTGAAATTATATAAAATTTGTGAGCACTATTTTCTAATTTAAATAAGGGAAATTCAATCATATTTTTCAAACATTATAAAAAACAATATCGATTATCAAATGAAGTAAGTCTTCCGGTAGCCTAACTTTTAACATGCATGCGTCCTGAAATTGCGGGTTCGATTCCAACATCTTCTGGATTTAAAAAAATATTTACATTCCCAATGACTTGAGCAATTGTTTAGCAAATAATTCTCGTGGAATAGAAATCTGTCAGGATATGTCTTCACTTTATTAGGATGGGCATCTTCACAGCGAGTAGATCCATATGCTCCACTTTTGAAGCGGACATTGCCTTTTTTCTCAAGTTTTATTTTAATAAGCAATCACTTTAATGAAATCAATTTCGATATCAATAATGATCACTTTTAAAGCGAACAATATAAACCTCGACAATGTAAATACTATACTTACCTTCACTAATATTATTTTTACGCGAGTTACTTTTTACAAGAATTTGGATATTAATCAATAGTTAAAATATCAATGCATTTAAGCCCTTTTAAAATTCTTACACATATAACTGCAATCTTGAAACACACGACCATTGATGCCAAAAAGTTCATGCTTACCAATCGCCCATTTTACTAAACTTTTCTACTACGTAAAAACACCCAATACATAGGGAATCACACACAATACATTGTGTTTTTTCTTAACATCATAGTATATTATAAAACAGAGATTCATACGAACTCATAAATCATTTCATGCCGTTTCAATTCTTTAAACTTAATTTATAAATTACTACAACGTGTCTTTCTATCGAGATAATGATCGATAACTTTTTTAAATACTAGTGCAACTATGTATTCTATCAAATATAAATTGTTAAAGCACATGCGATTATCGATTTAGAAACTTTGCTTCTTAGATAATAAAATATATAAATTTTGATTTATTTGAGTTTATATTTTATGTGCGCATTCTGTGTTAAGCAAAACTATTCCAAGTTTTAAGCAGTTTTTACTTTTAATGATAAGTTATATTCTTAAAATTGGCATTAAATATATTTTTATTACAGTCGGATAAGCTTGGCTCGACTATATACCTTTTACTTTTTACTTTATACTGTCTGGCTTACATAAATTTTAATACATTCTAGCTCATTTTGTGACTTTTTGAAGTTTAAGCGACTGTTCGAGCTTAAACTACTTTTAGTTGGAACTATAATTTTGGAAAATTTTATAATTAAGCGACATTATATTTTTATTCGTTATGCTTGTTTACACGTTCTTGCTTGGGAAATTGATTTGAATATGGACATCAATATATTCTTCTTATTTCATGTTCGCTCCCTAAATGGAGCATATGGATATCACGTGCCGCCTCCAAGAATCTCTATCGCCCGCACAGTATTCTTGCATCCTCCCAAGTCATACCTGCATCCCTTTACTCCGCCGAATACATTCTATAGATAGTATTTAGCAGCTTTCTGGGATTCCGACGACCGGTCAGCTTAAAAAATAAGCAGGTCCGGTTCAGACCTTCTTGTGGCATCCGCAATATGTAGCCGACCCAAGTCCAGCGTCGCAGCTTCACATTATCATCAGTGATAAATGGTTGCATAGTCCGTTCTCTTACCTTCTCACTTTAAACAAAATCATACCGTATGCCCAGAATCCGCCACAGGCATCTGTTCTTTAAGCTCAGAATACGGTTGTTTTGGGCCTTTGTTGCGTGCCACTTTTCACAACCGTAGAACAGCACTGACAGAATGCATGCATTGAACAGGCGGCATTTGGTTTTCACCTTGTACAGCTTGGAGTCCCAGACATTTCGCATAAAATTAAAGATTGCTCCGGCAATCCCTATTCGAATGGCGAGTTCATTTTGGGAAGTGCTATCCCCCGTGATGTGTACCCTTAGGTATCTGAAACTGTCGACACTTTCGATGCTCTGTCCATCGTTAATCAGAGGATAATCAGGATCCGGGCAGGCATGGTTACACATTACGTTCAAGCCACGTAATTTTATAAAATGCAGATATTTCCATATTGAATTTAATGGGTAGAGTGAATATATGTAAAGTCATATATTATGTTTCCATTTTAAATATCATACGTATATTTTTACAGCATTGAATATATTTTTGTTACCATGTTTACTACAAAAATGGATATATATATATATATACAGTGTGAAGATATTACGCTCCAAATCTGGCATATACAATCAATTTTGAGAATATGTCTCGACAGCTTAATTTTTATTAGAATTCTTAGAGTCCTGCATATACGGATATTTTTAAATCCAGCAGATGTGGGAATTGAACCCGTATTCCCCGTTTACGAGACGCGCATGCTAACCTCTACGCTACTGGGGACGCAACAAGTATATGATACGGTTTATTTTATTTTTAATAAATTTACAGTTATTATTTATACAACCAGCATAGCATTGTTTAATTAAGATATATCGGATGTCGATATTTTGACTCTGAATGAATTTAGACGTGTATATTGTCCTAGTTCCTATAACATAAAATAATTTTTCAAATACACTTAAAACAATATCATTTTTGTCACATTTGCTCTAAAATAGAATGTATGGATCTCCACAATGCTTAACTTTACCTTATTTTGCAGGAACTTGTCCTAGGTCAATTTCTCAATTCATTGAGCATTCAGTCTTTTATTTTCAGTTTTCGAAAATCCCTGTCTGTAAAATTAAAACCTCTAGTACTGCAGCTTACTCGGCCCTTAATATTTTTTGAAATTACAAATCCTCCATATTCAAATATATTTTTAAGAGCTTTTATATTTTATTTGAGTTATAAATACCTGCATTTTATATAATATTATATAATTTACACAATGATTAACTGAAATATTATATTGAAAGTTATTTTTATAATTAAATCCTGCAGTTTCCACTGTTTTTCAATGTGAGTAAAATTGGAACACGCGTTTAAATAGAATAAATAATACAAGCTATTTTTATTATAAAAACAAAACATTCAATCACATTTTTATCATATTTTAATACAATAATATTCCATTGGGATTAAATCAATTCTATTTCAGATATTCACTGATATCTTTGATATTCAAATATAATATTTGATTTACTAAAATTAAAATGTTGAACTGCCAGTTACGTTAATATGATATTGGTTATGATTTTCATTTAACAAGTATAAATATATTTAAATATTTTAATATATTTCGGAATACTGATGGCTTTATATTATAATAATTAATTCAAGTTCTTAAACTTATTTCAGTTTTGTTTGCTCAATACGACAAAATTAATGTTGTACATAATAAATCAGATGCGGAGTACACTTCGATTCAATTAAGACGTACGGGAATTCACACGCATGTCGTATTGTACCAAATACCATGGTGCGATCCCAAACATCCAGTTGAAAATATATATTAAAATTTTAAATATGTACTATATGCTAGATTAATCTTTTTAATTAGCTATAAATTCACGTTATTATACATGAAAGGTAAAATTCAAAAAAAATCAGTGCAAGAAATGAATAATAACGATGGAAACAGAAAAACGACATTCCAAAGCAGATAGTACTGATACGCTAATGGTGCCAATACACATATAATCCTCCTGCAGTTGGGCGACTGTCAATCCAAGGCGATGATTAAGATTGAGGCAGCATGCGAAGCGAGCATGACACGTCACATGAGTTTAACAGTATACAACTGTTCGCGTGGACTGTATAATTTTTGGCTTATCTTAATCTTAATCATCGTCTTGAATTGAGAATCCCCGGACTGTGGGCGAATTGACGGTGTATGGGTACTGTAAGTTATTGTGACAAGTCGCTTAGAGTTCATCTCTTTCTGTATGAGTCCTTAAAGCATTATTCAAATGAGTAACTGATGTTAACTAATACATATTCTAACGTCATCCAATACACAAACGCACAGTTCTAGATGTGATACAAAATAATTATTTTTATTAATATTGACCAAAGTTTTTATTTCGTAATGATATCATTGCAATTATAACGAATATATTAGTGATACATAAAGTCTGAAAATATAGATTTCATATCACCACAGGAATTTGCACGTGAACTGATGTCTACAAAACAGTCGACAGGGGCATACAGAAATATTAATACGGGAATCGCAAAGTTTGAAACAAGTTGTCAAGATATTCGAACGTAAATCACGACTGGCTTTCATATTTGGAACGTTTCACAATTGACATGGTGTAGCTCGGAGGCAGGGTGACCCGAAAAGTTCTGTCACGTACATCAACCGGCCCAAGAGTTAACTGTCTATTAGAAAAGTTAACAAAAGTTTACCGAAAGTTTGAGAACAGATATTCAGACGCGTGACTTTGAGCACTCCGACTTTACTCACAACGAAATGCATATATTTAAGAAGCTTTACAATACAAGCTTTTAAATTTAATTTAACTATGTCTTTATGTGACGATAAAAATTAAATTTTCGGTTTTTTTTTTCTTCTCAAAAGAATTAATTTATTGGTCTTGATGATAAAAAATCCTAGCAATCACTTTGTAAGTATAACATTTTCAAAAAACAAATCCTTATTCTCACATTAATTTTAATTGTCAAATATATTTAATCCAGTATTTGATTGTATAAGTTATTATTTAAAATTTAATATGATCGAAAACTACAACTAACAGCACAAAATACAACCACAACAACCAAAAATACCGAACAACACGAATAAAAGGTTTCCACATTTAAAGTTAATCATTTTAGATTATATATATATACCATGTTCGCTCCCAACGTGGAGCATATGGATCTACACATTGT
>JAGVSQ010009065.1:0-13903 GCA_022683975.1 Rhyacophila evoluta | reverse complement strand
AATATTTTTACAATTTGTCTGGAGTATAGATTATAATTTTATTCAACTGATATGAATTAATTTACTTGTACACAGTAAAGAAACAAACCGGTCATAGACAATGTTACGAGGGAACATTGCATCCATTTCGATTTTACTTTGGTACATTGATCAAATCGCATTTTTATTTCTTAATCTATATCGAGAGATAATCTATTAAATTCCTTATTTTTCAATTACTGTGCAACGTTTTCTTTTTAAAATATCTTTTAACCCATCTAGGAAAATAAAAGTGAATCTGATATTAAAAAAGTGATAAAATAAGTACATATTTGTATTTAATAATTCTAAAGCGAATGATTTAATTTTAATATGTACTACGTAAAGAACTATCATTTTATTTAAATATAATGTAATAACAGTTAACATTTATTTCCGTACATTCGTTCTCTTTTATCTCAAAAAGTACATGACTTTATTTAAAATTTATTTCTTATTGGGTACGCCAATAATTTATGAAATATATTAAATTAGTAAATCGATATTTATATGCATACATGTTTTTAATCAATTTCGGCGAATTTCGATTAATTTTATACCAAAGGATGCCGATAAGAAAAAACATGACGTTCTATTTAATTTAATTTTACAGATGACTCAATGTGGTTGGTTTATGTCTGACATTTACATAGTAAGACAATATGACACATCTTAATAATATAAATATCATGTGTAAGAGTAATAGGTTACATTATGTTATGTTAGGTTAAGTTTGGTTAGGTCAGGTTAGGTGATATTGGGTTTTTTCAAACCGCTCATAAATCCTTTGTTAATATTATAATAATACATCCTTAAAATGAATATATCAGGGATAATAATATTTTCAATTTGTGTTCTAGTAGTAGAGCATACCAAAGATGACTTTAAAACTAGTATCGCTTAATGTTGTAACATTGTCGGAAACATTTACATTAGATAATTTACAGTTTAAGTTAAATTTAAATTAGATAATTTACTGGAAAATTTACGAATCGTTACAAATTCAAAAAAAAAGGAGCCAAGTTGTTAATTTCATGACATTAAAAAAACTTTTAACTACCAGATCCATAATTGAGTTCATATTATAGATACATCCAAAATTTCGTACTTTAACGAAGTGTGTGAATGAACATTTTGAACAACTAAGTGAATGTTAATTTATTGTTTAGTGTGGTCAATGATACAGTGAATAGATAGTTTAAAAATTCCATATCATGGATAAAGTCACCACTATGTGTTCGAGCCACAATAGTGTCTCACTTTGCGCCATCAAGACATCCTGGTGAATGGCGTCAAATACCGATGGGAAATTACGCTCACATTCACCCGTTATTGCATTACAACCTCACATTATGAAGCCATAGACTGGTGATCATTTTGGTCAACTCAACAATCTCTCATATATACCAACTTCCAGAACACCGGTACTTGATTGTCGTTTATCAAACGGGTGGAAATTACATTCTTTTTTATGCCTTTAAATTGGTTTATACGTATGAGATATTGGCTGTTACCTGAGAAATCGAAAACATCAGCTGTTTTTCATTCCCAAACGCAGGACTATTCTCCTGGTACTCATGCCAATGCGGAGAGCAATGGCGATATTTAACGAGATTGCCTCGGATATTGGTGTTTTCCACCTATGTAAAATTGAGTTTGGATGGATGGTATTATATACATTATAAGAATAGGTTCTGTCCAGCTTACTTGATAGACACTCTCTCCTTCCTTCTATATTTTATTAAAAAAACTCTCTGTTTATTTTTTCTCACATTTCTAAAATATTACCTTTGTTATTTCTATGTTCTTTTTTAATATGCTTTTAATATTCCTGTTATAATCATATTTATGGCATGTTGTAAAATGTATTTAACTTACAATTTATAATATTACAACATATTTAAAATAAATTAATAAATCACATTATGTCGTCTTATTTAAGGAAACATTTTTAACGTAAATTAGTCATCAGCCAACTGCACGGCCCATTCGACATCTAGTTCTGCATTTTTAATCTATACTCAGCGGTGGGACTAGAGACAATAACCTTCCACACCGAAATAGCATAAGCTAGATATAATAATAAAATTGTCGAATCATCAACTAATTGCGAACCAAAAATTATGTAATATTATAAAAGGTGATTAGATAAGACGATTTAATATATTCGATAAAAAAAATTATAGGTCATTCTCAGCCATGAATATATTTAAATAAAATATGTTTCTTGGTGCGATGCAATTATCGAACATCTGAAGGACTTCAACACTTATCATTTAACCGATAAAAAAATCATTACTAGATTATAATACTTGAAAAAATAATAAAATAGATTCCACCAGATAATATAGCCATTCAGTGCCGCACCGTGGGTTAGAAGCGCCCTTGTACGAAAAGTGTTTTCAACGCCCTGCCCTCCTCTCTAAGATTTTCTGAAATAATTATTGTTCTACTAATCAATTAAGCTGTTGTGCGAAAAATGCTTTCAACCAATTCGTTACGTATCGACCGTTGAAAGAAAAAGCACGTAACTCACATAAGACAAATTTAACAGGAGGCACAAACAACGTTTATTTGGTAATTTTGAGCCAAAGCCATTACATAGAAACAATCTTGAAGTACATGAAGACTAAAACTGATGTTTTATTTACTCAATATGATATTAATTTGATAAGTTATTTAAGAAAAACCAATAAAATTGATTAGGTAGAACCGCGTTTTCTTGGTCAAAAATTTCACAGGCCATCCATTTTTCAAACTTGAAAGCTGAATTTAGATACTGATTCGGCATTTTCCGCTTACACCCTTTTGATGAAACGTATATAAAGTTGTATACATTCAGATTATCAGGATAAGAGATATTTGAAAAATTAAGGGTTACATCCTTTTTCCATTCCACAATCGATATATTCTCTGATTTATAACACGCACACTTTTAACTTTTTAGGACTGCTATACGTATTTTTGAAATGTATTTTATATTTTTATCATATTCTTGTAAAATGTCGCCCAACATATTCAAGCGCTCTTGTACGGTGCACAATCTCAACAACGGCACAAATTGGCCCTGTAGGCATGTCTCACTATAAATCGACCATCAAAATGATTCTTAAAAATTCAAGATTCAAAATTTTAACAGTTATTTCTTGCGCCTGAATAAATAACACATTTGTTTTATATTTAAATATTATAATAAATAATATATTTTCAGTAATTTTGATCACCTCTGGACTGGTCCAGTAGCAAAAATACGCTCGCACCGATAATATACATAATGTTTGCTAAGATCACTTGGCAAAACTTTAAAACCGCACAGTACAAGTCTTTAAACTGTCAGATGATGAACGCGCGTAGAATACAATGGTATATCGCAAATTATTCTCTGCCATTATAACTAAATAAAAATAAATAACAAACATTTCTTACGTAACGAAAACCGTAAGAAACTGTGACGTATATTAAAGTGCTACTTCAATATCTTTTTAATACAATATCGAACGTAAATTGGTTTATTAATATTTATTTAATATAACAGTGAAATACGTATATACATTGAGTTTATTGTGTGTAAGATCTTGTGATATAAGTGATGTATAATATAATTTCTTTTACGTTTTATTAAGACCTTAAATTTAATTCAAAAAAAATACAAATGAAAATGAAGTGTGCTGCAAGTAATTTTCAACCCCGACTTAAAGGAAAAACGAATCTATAATGTATTTTTTATTTATTTCTTGCATTACTCTTAAATCAATAACTTAATAGACCGATATGCGACGTGAACATAATAAAAACCAAAATTTTTGTTAATTTAAAAATAAACTTACAAATTTTTTACTCTTTACGTGTTACATTATTTTTTTTTTTTTATTCCCTGCATTTTCATTATGTTAAAACTAAATTTCACGTCTTGTCTCGGTTCTTAGATATTCTTTTTTTTTAGATTAGATGTTATATTTTATTTTTTTAAACGGTAAACCATGTTGTATTTCCAGTATGCTAGACTATTAATCATTTTTGAAATAGCTTATCCTTAAGTTGTCTCGTTTTCGTAAAAAAAATAATTATAAAATGTACTTGAATTATAATTATAAATTCAATAATTTACCGGAATATTTAAAAAATCTTGCGAAAAAATTATAAAACTGTATTGGTTTTTAACGATTTCGTTTTATCAAGACACTGTTCATGATTGTTAAAAAAAACTATAACCATCTCTATAATAATTAGGTTAATACTTTCCTATAACCCATAATTCTGCACAATTTCGGCTCGTTTTTAATTTAAATGACCCTAAGTCAGGTCTGGTCAACCCAAACTGTCCCGCGGGCCAAATTGATGTCGTAAAATTCTCCAAGGGCCGCACATAAATAAGAATAATTCCAAATTTTGTTCCATTATCTTTTTCGATGTATGTAGTCTGGCTTTACAACGGAACTAGCGTTTATTATTTTTTGTAAGTAATTGATTTGAATTTGGAATGAAGACGTATAATGAAAGTGTTTAATTAATGTAAGTCTAAAAAATAGATATTGAAAGAAAGCATGTATTTAAGCAAAACAGAATTTATTTGTATTGTAATAAGGACATAATGGCCTCGTTTATTTACAATATAAATACAGTATTTACAATCAAAATTATTAGTTAAGTCACAAAACAAATATTATTATAATTAATATTTTAAAAAAGTATCAATGGTGCAATTTTTCTTTCGGTGCAATATTTGCGATTCTTTGTTTTTTTAAATTTTGCACGCGTTCACTCAAACACCAATAGGACTAAACATCAATATCGATGTATTATAGTTAAGCAGAGACATCCAAGCCACATTCTGATACAACTGAGTAAAACACGATTAAAATTTTAAAAAAACACATTAAAATTTACTATCACTTTTATATTATTTAAACTATTATATGAAATTTAAGTACTTACTTGGAATAAACTACATCTTTCCCGATTGCCAAATTGTTGAAAAACGTACTACCATAAAAGTTGTTTATCGTTTTGTGCTTGGATTTTTATTAATATTATATTAATCTTTCCCCATAAAATTTTGGGATTGGTTTATATTTAGTGTATTTTTTGTTTATAAATAAAACAGTATATCGATACTATAAAATACAACAATGTTTACGTATATTTATTGAAAACGCATTTTTAAGTGAAATTGTGACAATAATTATAATTTCGAATATGTACGGTCAATAAATTATTTGTAATTAACTAATTATTTAAACTTCAAAGCCGAAAACGTTTTAACCACGAGAACGTTTTGTAGATATTATTTTTTGTAAATTGTTAGTATGCGGTTTGGAAAAAACTGTGTACTTCTTCTGGGTGTATATTTCTGATTGGGTGTCTCTGTCATATTAAAGTATTGTTGTTTTCGAAGCATTATATGCAATAAAACGAAAAATTCTAATTCGTCGCTTGGACGTCGTCTATTTAAACTACATTCGTATATTAATAATAATATCGAATCACTTTCCACTTCTTGGTAATGTCACAATACATAGTTTTATGGAATAAAATACTTCTTTAGCGTTTATCATTAAGTTGATTGGTTGAAGTGTAAATAAGATAATAATAATAAAAACACATACGAGTCTTTCAGCATGTTTAATTCTACACAAGATTATCAGTAAATCGTAATTTTATTTTATCGATTTTTGCAATAAATAATAATATTGACTGTGAAAAGGAAAAAGGACGTAACACTGAATTTTTCAAAATAGCTCTTAGTAGACAATCAGAATGTGCACAGCTTAATACACGTTCTGTCAAACTGATGTAAGCTGAAAATGCTAAATTTGTGCCTAAATTTATCTTTTAAGATTGATCAAAAGATCCCTTGGGAAATTTGCCACCAGGAAGAGGGTCCTCTAACCAATTAATTTTATTGGTTAATCTTGAATAATTTATTCCTTTTTCCTTTCCACAGTCGATATATTATTAAATAAAACAGTATACTGTCAATAAACGACACGCGCGCGTGAACGATGTACATATTTTTAACTGTTGTTTAAAAGATCAAACCACAATATTTCCGTAGAGCAGTCAGTATTGAAATATAATTTTAAAATTTACAGGTGTATATTATTTTTACAGTAATTTTAATAATAAATTAATAGCATTGTGAAGTTTAGAATTATTGTGTAGTGTAAAATCAAAGATACAATGAAGATTATCATTGTGATACTCATATGTGCATCAGTGTGTGTAGACGGTTTAAAATTTTTGGGTCTGTTTCCACATCCTGGAAAAAGCCACCACGATGTGTTCGAGCCTCTGCTCTTGGGCCTTGCAGAAAAGGGTCACCAAATAACAATAGTGTCCCACTTCGCACCGTCAAGACTTCCTGATGGATGGCGCCAAATACCGATGGGAAATTACGCTCACATGCACCGAGAAATCGTCGATTTAAGTCTTTTCGAAATTAAATTTTTCGGACTAGAAAGATATATTTACATCAGAGATTTTTTAATGATGGCAAAAATGGCTAGAGAAATGTGTGAGACAATAACTAGCCTTCCAGAAGTGAAAGATATGATAAATAAAAAAGAAAAATTCGATGTGATTTTTATCGAGCAATTCACAAGCGACTGTGCATTCGGCATAGCACACTTGTTGGATGCACCTGTTATTGCATTACAATCCCACGCAATGATGCCGTGGACAGCCGATCGTTTTGGTCAGCCTGACAATCCTTCATACATACCAACTATTTTCTTGCACACCGGTACTAAACTATCGTTTATTGAACGTGTAGAAAATACATTCTTTTTAAATGCCCTGAAATTACTTTATAAGTACGAGGTGTTGGCTGCAGAAAGAGAGACTGTACAAAGAAATTTGAATATAACGATACCGCCACTGGAAGAACTTGCAAAAAATACTCGTCTCATGTTATCTAATACACACTATACCATAAATGGAGTGCGGCCGCTCGTCCCTGGAATAATAGAAGTAGGAGGAATCCATGTTAAGCAGACTATGAAACAACTTGATTCGGTAATTTTATTTTGATATTTTTTAATGTGTCTGTAATATATTCGACCAGCATTTGACTCTTGAAATATTCTAGATGACCGTATGTGTTCGTCCAATATTTTACATAACACGTGGCAATTAACCATTATATAGTATTTTTAAATTTAATGGGACTCTTAATTTTATTAATATTTACATTTTATAACTTGTCAATAATATTTTATATTCTGTACATATACAAATTAATGTAATAGCTTCTTCCTAATATTGATATATAAATAAATAAATATTTTAACAGTTAGTGAATTCTTGAATAAAAAATAACAAAATCAAATATCTCTCATATTTAAATACACAGGTAATATACATTACGTATATCCACGTTAATTTGTACATTCTTTGAGCTTGGATTTGTAGTATAAAAACAGTCTCACCAATTATAATTATAATTATTATTTTTCATCACTTGTCAAAACTTATAAATAGCAAAGTATGTGACATGTTATTGTCTGTCTGGAGATTTGAGATTTAGAATCTTCTCGCTGTAGACTGTTTTTTACTTTTATTTAAAAGCTGGATAATTATTTATATATTCTGTTTGCATGTTCACAGAATTACTATCATAGTTATTATTCATCGAGATTATGAGGAAAACAACAATAAACTGACATTATTATGAAATTAAACAATTATTTGTCATGTTTGCAAATAGCTAAGTCAGTAAGAACGTTTAACAATAAAACAGACAAATTACGGTTGAATTACAAATATATAATCAAATGTATTAAGAAATATACACTTATTTTTCACTAGAAATAATAGAAATTATTTCGTCGCCCACTGTATGAATATACACTGAAATACGATGAAAAAAAACTATGGGCGGTGAGCAAAAATTAATCTTTAAAATAAAAAATCAACTTTTCATTTATTCTGTAAAATGATTTTTTTCATTTATTTTCCAGCACCTAGAAAAGTTCATAAATGGATCAAAACATGGAGTGATAGTCTTCAGTATGGGCTCGATGATAAAGGCAGCCACGTTTCCTGCAGAGAAGCGTGACGCCTTTCTTAAAACGTTTGCGAACCTGAAGCAAAATGTTATTTGGAAATGGGAAGGAGAACCGATTGCTGATCTTCCGAAAAATGTTCTCATTCAGAAATGGCTTCCTCAATTGGAAGTTTTACGTGAGTATCTTTTAGTATATATATTTTTTTTAATTCAGCCCATCACGTTTATTACAGTATTATTACATCGATTATTAATACTAAATTGTGGTATCTAACGAAAAATATAAAAAACGAGGATACGATAAAAGTAATGGTCAGAATGGATAGTAAAAACGGTTTTGAAATTAATTTTATTACATTTTTTGTTTGAGCTTATTGGCAATATTCATTGATAATTTTTTTTAAATTCAGCACTTGATGCTCAGTGAGCGATGTTATTGGCTGACAACCGATTCTTGAGAAAAATTCTATCAAGACTGTCTTCGCATTGAAATATTGCGTAGATCCATATACTCCACTTTCGGAGCGGACATCTTCACATTGTGTATATCCATAAATACAGCGAACGCGGTAAAAAAACTCCGTTAATGCCATAGATAAAATCCATTCCTACAGGTCATATAATCTTAGTAAGACTGAGGCTACGATAGACGCTAAAGCGGCAGAGCGTCGGCAACAGAGATACCAAATAGGTGAGTGAGCAAGTGAGCAAGTTCGGCAACGCGACAACACTTTGTCGTCACAACAACTTTCTCACTTGCTCACTCACTTATTTATAGTTATTGTGCATCCCTGTTGCCGACGTCTGCTGCGTGGCACCTATCGGAGCCTTGGCCTAATACCTTCGTAATATTGAAATGGATTAAACAGTATATTTGGTAGGTTCAAAGCTTTATTATTATAAAAGTCTTCTTCCAATAAAAGAAAACAAGTTCTGATGGTATGTAATAAAATCAATCAACTCTATCGATAGTTTCCTTAGTATGTTTGTATATCCGTTGATAATTCTCACTCACTACTTGAATTGATTAATCGAATACGAGTGTATTGCTATATGCGACCTAATAAATTTACTTGTGTAAAAAAATGTTTGCTTAATAATTTTCGTTTTTAGATAATTTATTTTCATACATATTTAAAAAAACAATCAATTAATTGAAATCATTGATAACATTGCCAATCGTCCCGGATTAAGGTCAACAGTCCCGAATTAACCTTGTGTCCCTCCTGCTTTAAATATTGGTGTATAAGTTGTCCCAAAAATATAAAAAATTGTACCGGATCTGCTATCAAACCGTCATTTACCAAGGACAATCGCCCCACATGAGAAGGAACTCTTACTTGGTATCTTCTTCCGAATTTTTCACTTTGATATCTAACCCTTTAAGTCGTATGGACGTGCATATACATACCGTTGCAATGGTGAAAATATTACTGAGAAAAGATGGCGGCAAATTTTAACTGACAACTCATTTGGGATAGCCAATATTATTTAACTATCTAACTGTACTTTAATGCAGTTTATGACATAAACTTTTTACAAATTATCATACGACTACGGAAAGGTTGATTCAATAGCTACTTCACTCAGGCGCTTAGTCTTTACATTGAACATTAGTGCGAGTATAACAATAGCCATGAGAACTGTGTGAAACCAAAATAGCCATCAACAGACAGGCGTCCTTGAACTCGTAAAATTTCAATACGGTACAATAATTATATAATATTACTAACCACTTCTTTAATTATCTATTTCAAATATTGCAGTAAAAAAAAACGTGGATATAATTTGTTATATTTTTACAACGTGGATAATAAATACAATAATATAACATTAGCTGAATATTTATTATAGAAAAAGGAAATATAATATGTATTGTAAGATTGTGTGTAAGAATAAGATTATTTCAATATTATTGTTTATTTTATTTCAGTGATAATTAATTCGATACTGTTACTTATCATATAATAATAACATTCTGAATTCATTGCAATCAAGATATCGAATTCAGATGGAATACAATATTTGGATCAAGTAATATTAATTCACAAAATGCCTTTCAGTGCTATTGTGGATTTGTTAATAAATGAGTAACGACGAATCATATAGAATTACTCGAGAATATCAAGTAACATGCAAAAAATAACGTACATTTACAAAAGAAAAAATCCTTTTTTTTTGTAGGTAAACTGGATGTTTTTTATGAGTACACTGAACGCTTGAGTGATCAAGTTTGATTCAGCGAAGTTCATATATTTTTTGCTCCATTCTTTTCTATGATTGATCAATTATTATGATTCAAGCGTCCATTTGTACATTGCTATAGGTCACGATTGTTCACGAGGGAAATAGCGAGACACATACAAATAAATATTAATACAAAAATATACTATCAGTAAATTTTAATTATTTTTTTTTTTATTTTGAATCCTATTAATGATTAAGGCAGACCAATTTGATTAGGTGCATATGATTCTAATTCTCATTTCTCAGCCAGACATCATCGTTTTATACCCAAACTACACCAGCATGGAAACATATGAAGAGGCAGAGCCGGCTTAAAGTACCGGCAGCATGGGTAATTGCCCGGGGCGCCATATGCTCAGGGTGCCATCAAGCATCTTCAAAAAGAAAGAAAAAATGAAACTAATAAATGAAATATTATTGCAATTCGACGTTTTTAAGATGGAAAAGAAGATTGATGATGAAATGAAATGAAAATAGAATCACTTTTAACGACATGCACAGATGCTCGGCTGTCAAATATGTAGCCCGAATTCACGCTGAGTTTATTATTGTAATTGGCATTACTGTAGGCCCCGTTTCTAGATAGTAAACTATTTTTTTTGTTCATAGTTTTTTTATTTATGATTTTCTTATCATCATATTTAAAATGGGCGCCGAAATTACCCAGGGCGCTAACAACCGTAAGGTTAATCATTAACACACGGTAAATACAGAATGTTTAAACATAGTAAAACAAATTTGATTTATTTTTATGTTGATTCAATCATTTTTACTATATTCAAGATACTTAATTAGCTATACAAATTTATGTGTTTTGGGCATCCCATAATACAGTTTTGTACCAGCTTGGAATAAGTAACTTACTCAACGAGAGAAAATTTCAGGAATCAGTTTTGAATCTTTTTCAATTTTTACTTTATCAATTTTTTTTTATATTTTTATCATGTTCGCTCCAAAAGTGGAGCATATATACACAGTGTGAAGATATCCACTACAAAAGTAAAGTATATGAATCTTCGCAATGTGAAGACATGACTTGACAGACTATTTTTCACGAAAATCAGTTGTCAGACAATTGCCCAAGCCAATGCAATGCATCTTTCGATTTTCTTAAATCTAGCAACTGTGGGAACTGAACCGTCAACCTCCCGCTTTGAAGTACAAACATTGAACTCTTGGCCATCGTGTATATAACTAAGTAATATCTTTTAATACGTCACCATTTTGATATTTTTTTACTAACCAGTTTATTCTAAATATGCCAACATAAATACTTACCTTCTGACGTCTAGATGTGACTTGGTCAAAAACCAGATTTACCTACTTATTCTTTTTTTTTTTTTTCAAAATTATTCATAGCCACTTTTGGATTTCTGATACTATCATTTTATTAACGAAGTATAGAGTATATGTTTTATCGATCAAGCTTGCAATGTTAGGATTTATAAGAATACTTTGGGATTATTTCGATATTGAGTTATATACCTAGTTAACAATGAACTGCTATGTATCTGCCATTATAGCATAATGAGAGCTATCCTGGTACTTAACCATTTGATTGCGATCCAAGGGCCAATAACACATATCTAGACTATGAGATCAGCTGTTTATAATACGGTCAAGGTTTTAAAAAATATATTTAGATATGGTGTAAGTACACAAAGGCTGGCAACTGTCCTGGATTTAGCGGAGCAGTGTCTGATTGAAATTCTTTATCCCGTTCTAAATATTTCTGCATAAGTTATTCGAATAATTTAAAAATTATCCTCAATATTCCAAATTCAACCAGGTTTTATTATTTTTCTTAGTTTTCTGTTATCAAACCATCAAACCATCATTTACCGAAGGCACATCTCCCCCAACCGAAGAGAATAAGCCCCCTTCCTGGTCAAGCCCTCAAAAAAATGATTTAAACTTTTTAGAAGTTAGCAGCAAGTTTGACCAGATTCCATAAAACGTCCTATCAAAAAGGTTATTAATAGATAAAATTAATACATATACTCCACAATTTAGATCACGTTATTTGTTTACGGAACAATGTTTTTAGCCGAGTTAGTTTAAAATCACAATTACAACTATTAACGTATAAATATAAATCGCCCGCTGTCAAAAATTCTTTGATCATTGGACATCTTTATTTTCAGAATATTTTCCAAAAACATTCTAAGCATTTCACATTTATTATACCATATTACATATCTGAAAGTAAATGATGACATGAAGGAGCAGTTGTTATTTGCTAATAATATTGTATAACGGTAAATGATGACTAAACATAAACTGTTAATAATATATAATTGTCAATTTCAGATCACCCAAAAACAGTGGCATTTATATCTCATGGAGGTCTACTGGGTTTGACAGAGGCAGTCCATGCTGGCTTACCATGCCTCTTCATTCCCGTCTTCGGAGACCAATTTGTGAATGCAGCTACTGCAGAAGAAGCTGGCATAGGAGTGAAGCTTGATTACATAGATGTTAATGAAAAAAAAGTCACAGAAGGAATCAAACGAGTATTATCACCCGAGTAAGTATAATTAAAAAGAGAAATTCTTATAGAATCTGGAAACAAGATCAGTAAAAATTATTTCAAATTTATTATAACATTAAGGACATTTAACAGATAAAAACCACCATCTAAAATGGCAATGAGTCGAAGACGTCATTCAGCAAATAGATGATCACTAGACAAATATTGTCACACAGCGATATTCTAGAAGTACAAATCAACTATCGGGTCAGCTTAAAAACTGCCATATTACTAAACTAGTCAAGACCAATATAGATACATGTTGGTGATGAACTAATCTGTAGATTGAATGGAATAAGTCAATTATGACTATAAATATTATGATAATAAGAACAAGCTAGAAACATGTGTTTGTGATTTTAGTATTACATCTTAATATATCTATAAATAACATCCTAAATAAAAAGCTTTCTCTAAATGTCCGATACACCTACATCTAGAATTTTCCATATTAATATCTTGGTTGGTTTTTATTAGTGTTTAATATTTGAATTTTTATATGTATCACGTGTCGAAACAGACATTATTGTACAAATAAAATAGAAGGCTATTTCATTCGTGCTCGATAGTCTAAATTAAATGAAAGTTAGTTTGTCTCTCTTTTAATCGTAATTCTGTTTTGTAGAATGCGAGCAACTGCGAAGAGTGTATCAGAAGAATGGAAAGATAGAAGACCTCCTTTAGAAGTTGGCATAGAAAAAGTGGAGCACGTCGCTCGGCATGGTGGAAAAATGCTTCGGAGTACAGCAGTTGACTTACCGCCATATCAACTTCTTCTTCTGGATGTTTGGCTATTCTTTGCTGTTATTTTGGGCATTATTATATTTATTTTAAAGAGATTTATACAGTTTGTACTTAGCTTATGTTTAAAAAATTCCGATAAGAAAAAGACTGCGTCGATGAAGAATAACAAACACAAAACGCAATGATATTTGTGAAAAATTGTTTATGTTATATGTTAAAATTAATAAAAGAATAATAAAATTACGTGTTTCCTATTTCAAATAATTTATATCGATGGTTTAAAGTGCAAAATTGATAAATTCACTCTTAAATTCTAAATTATTTAAAACTGGTAAACTTCCATATGTGAGATCACTGTT
>JAGVSQ010009064.1:0-13905 GCA_022683975.1 Rhyacophila evoluta | reverse complement strand
GTTAGCGACCCGGGTTTCGCCTTTCGGCATCTTCAGGCTACATTATATGTGTAGTATGTTATATGTTTGCTCACCGCCCACATATAATGGGTCCACACCACGGGTCGCTAACAGTGATCTCACATATGGTAGTTTACAAGTTTTAAATACTTTAGAATTTTGAAGTAAATTAATTTGAAAAGTATCTTAAATACTTATTATATTAATAATATATTGCTTATAATATATATTTGGAATCTGAATATAATTTATTTTTCTAAAGCTTTTGTGGTTATTATAATATATATTATGTGTTATATAATTATAATTCTTTTTAACTTTAAATATCTTTAAAATTATTAATATAATATATCTAAATCAATTATCTGGCTAATTATTGGCTCGACTGATATAGATTATTATGATGATAATATGTCCCTTAAAATAATATATCATATCTATAAACATAAAAAAATCTTATATTCAAATAACACTATAATATGTATGGAAAATATCACAGATTGTGGTGGAAAATTATAATCGTTGTATCAGATAAAATTCTGAGCTTAAATGAAGGTAATTTTTTACTGTACGCAAAAACATCAAAGTTGCCCTGTAAGTTGTTTGACATTGTTCCATTAAGTAAGAACTTTTTGTATCTATATCGAAAAAATATTTACACAAAGGTCACTTGGTTCAGAAACAGCCCACATTGTTACGTAACCAATTTAATTTATTTTACTAGAAGATTGATTCTGAATTTTTTTTTTTTACGTTAGATGATTGGTATATGAGCTTTTAAAATAAGAATAATCGTGGACTTTAAACCAAATGATACACGATCAGGTGACTTTTTGTCAATTTCAACACAGTTCAATTCACTTTTAGATAAATGCCCATATTAGATTACTTTATAATTATTAGGCTTCAGCTACCTTTTGCTGAATATTACGTCAATTGAAATAAGTTATTTTTTCATCAATTTAACTGCTTCTAGAAAGACTTTCTCTCATCAGAAACATTTGAACTTAAAATTTTACAATTTCAGCAAACTAGAGAGTTCTTAATGTTTACGAGATTTTCTTATAATCTTTATTGATTTTTCACATAACTATACAACAAACAAATCAATAAATTAAAAAAACTGTAACCAATATCGTCTCGACATCAGGTGACCAATTTACCCCTGAAACAATATCTACGAAGGATATTTTTTAGCTTAAAAAAGTGTTTTCCGTTAATACAGAAGTTAGCGTGCATGCGATTTTCACAACTGATCCATTTAAAGAAATTTGAATATGCAGAACCAGATGCCCATTGGATTCAATAATTCTCTAAAAATTACTTATTGCAAAAAATAATCTATACATGACTCTACATTGCGTCGATTCATATACTTCAGTTTCAGAGCGGACATTTTTACGCTGTGTAGATTCATATACAATAATCTTGGAGTGGATATGGTATAATAAAATAGTAAATGAGAAAGGTTTACTCTAAAATTAACAAATTATAACAGAAATCATGCACACCAAACAAGTCAGCTACTCATGGTGAACTTTTGGGATATTAACAAGCGTGTCATTATTTTTACGCCATGGTATATGTCTGCATAAAAGTCATTTATAGCCAGGGTTTCTCAATTTTTTTTTGCATGAGACACTAAGCAAGCCCGGAGTTTTTAACGAAACACTTTATTTTTTAGGCTAGGTGATTTCTACCGGTAAAAAAAAATGGTATCAACTTTTATCAGATTTACGAGCAGTAATCATCAGCGTATCTGTGTATCTTGACAACTGTCGTTAAACTGACAAGACTTGTTAGCTGCTCAGAAAAAATCAATATACCCAATCTTTTTTATGCACAAGGTGTGAGAAAATATGGTCGTCCACCTGTACCTAGATACTTGACGTCATAAACATCAGTAGAGATTGATCATCACTTGCTTTTCAATGTGAAGGAGAAAATTTTTAAATGTGCTGTAATGTATAAAACTATTCAGGTACAACGGAACACAGGTGTTTCGCGGAATATAGTTTAGGAAATTTTGGTGTATATATTTAAACAAATAAAAAAACCAATCTCTACGTTTGACGCTTTCCAAAAAATCATATATTTTAAATTACATATGAAAAGTAGTGGCTATTTTTCTATGTACTCAAATCCTGAAAGTAGCTTTTTACTCACAACCTTCATGATTTGATGCAACACTTTTGGGATAAGAAGATTTATTGCAATTTGTTTTACAGCATTTGATAGAAAATGGTACGAAAAAAGGATGAAGAATATATTTGTGTAAGTGTAGAAATATCAGGTAAGTATACAGATGTACCTTCATTTCATTTCATTGTTGACCCATGTCCAAATCAACATAAAATACAATAGTAAAAGAATAATACGTTTTCTTCACATAAATGTTTTTACATTTAGGAAAAGGTCCTTATCTCAACTGACCGATCACTAGAAAAACGAGACTTCTTTGTTGAATAGCGGAGTTTCTCAAGCGCGGAAAATGTGCGGGTGTACTTTTTTTACTTTTTTTACTGTTACATTGCTAGCAATTTATTATTTTTTGAAAACTAGAAATAATGACATTCGCTTAAAAGTTCAAGCTTCCGCGAAATAATAATCAATCAAAAAATATAAAATGATGTGTTCTTCGTGTATTTTTTTCCCCCGTAAAATATTATTACAATTCTTTGATTCTTTTTCCACAAAATAAATGTTTATACTTTGTGCTGCTGCAAAAAGATTTAATGGTATTTTCCAGGTTATTACATTTATCTTGTTACGAACTTTAAAGAATATTGTCACAATTTTAAAACTCAGGAATTGTATATTTTATAAAACTAATTTTTCAAAAATATGTATCTCAAATGAGCTTTTCGAATTTCATGTTAAAACTTTGCAGTCATAAAAGACATAACATTAATTTAATGCGCCACATATTTTTATGTCAAAACAAAACTTACGTTTGGTATAATATAACTTCCTGGAATATAATGTTTTTGTGGTATTTAAAATATTTTGTTTGAAATCGGTAGGTAAAATCGGGTTGTTTTTTTTAAATTTGGGAACCATTTTCTACAAAAACAAAAGATTTACAGTTTGTTCAACTTAGAGCAGGTTACTTTGATATTATAGCGTAAATTATAAACGTTGGCTGTTGTTTAATATTCTATTTAAGGTAGTATTTAATTTTTAAGATATTTAAATAAACTTACAAGCATTTCCTGCGACGTTATTTTCAATTACAGATGAAGATCTTACCTGAAATAATAAAGAAATATATTTTAATATAGTGTATAAATACATCATAAAAAGATTTTTTTATTAAGATCTAATATATATGTTGTCTTCCTGGTCGCGTAGAATTAGAGGTGTGCGCCTAGTAATCCGGGGAATGCGGGCTCGATTTCCGCATTTGTTTGATTTAAAAAAATCTATAAATGAAGGAATGGATGCCCATTTGGGTGGAGAAGTTGTCTGATAAATAATTCTCGTGAAAAATCATTTGTCGCGACGTCTTCACATTACAGATATCCATATACTCCACTTTCACACATATCTTCGCACTGTCTTAATCCAAATGCTCAATTTTGGGAGCGAACATGGTATAAAAAGAAGAAGAATATACATGTATATATTTTTATGTTATTAAATACATTTATTTAATTTTGACATTAATTTAAAAAAAATACTATTAAGGAATGTTTTCTCTCATTGCTTTATACTTATCATCTTCCTTTATCTAGTTCTTTTTTGCTGCCCTAATAAATAAATATTTATTTACCAACTCACTCGTTTATCAAAAAAGCTTATCGGATACTATTAACCTGTACATGTGTTTTGCATAATATAAAAACATGTCATTTTCGACACAGTAACCTGGTTTGTATGATGTCATTTTAAATCAATTTTTGGATACACACGTCTAGTCATAAATGATCTACGTGATTTTTAAAGCAAATAAATTTATTTACTTATCAATTTATAAACTAATTATAGTTATAAAAAGATATTTCAATAAATAAAGGCGATGAAAACGTTTTTTTGGAACGATACGTGATAAAGAAATGTGGCTAAAAACAGCATCTGTCATAATATAAAATATTTAGTGATCAAAATCACAAATCAAGTTGGGATAATTTCTTTAGCTAAGCCATGTATCAGAGATAGAATACACTTGATAATTCAAAGCTGTTTGAGAGAAATCAGAAGTAAAAAATTTGTTATTAATACTATATTTTTCTAAATATACTGATTGCAAGATTTTCACTCTATGTATTTGTCATAAAAACCCTTATGATTTCAATGGTGTCATTATGAAATAAAAATATTGATCAATTATCAACAGAAATAATTATTTCCTATTAAATCTAGTACGTAAATGTATGTGTATGTTTCAGATAATATTGGTATGTATGAAACAGCAGCGTTAATTACTTATTTGAATGTTATCATTACATCTCAGGTAAAAGATGGAGTATTCAAAGTGGTTAGATAAACTCGTCAGTCAGTAAAGGATATCTAACTGAATATGTCGTTTCTTGTGTTCGTCTTTGATTTTGCATTTCTTGCAGTTATTTTATACCATTTGGCGTTTAATCCATAGTAAAGTTATTTGTATAGCTGATTATAAAAAAATGTATGCTAAATTTTGCATAATAACTGTAGCTTTGAGGTCAGTAAGACGGGATGACTACTTTAGGCGACCCATGTATCAAAGACACTCGACTGTACAAAACTATACTCTTAAATATACCAGAAGTGAGAACGATGCTTAATATAACAAAAAAATGAAATTTTAGGACAGCATTTTAAAATTTGATAAAATGCTTTTTTTGTTTTAAGTAAATATTCATTTATATTTGTTTTGTGTTACAGCATTTTAGTACTATTGCTATAGAAATGCATTTTATAAAATATATTTTCTTTTTCTGTATAAGTTAAAACAATATTACTTTAGTAAACCAACTCTTATAAAATATGATTTTGATAATACAAATAATATGAGATCTGTAATCTATGAATAAAATCAGCCCACAGTATTGAAAAACTTTCCTATAACGAAAGGGTCGATTTACACCTTTGCGAGAAAACCCATTTCAAACCCACAAAAGTAAGTGATAGGATCTTAGATAAGAGCTATTGTACAATCCTTTGAAACAAGCAATAAAAATTATTTGTTCCAGCAGAAAACTTCATAATATACTGCGAACCCATGTCGTTTGGAGTAAAATCATACAATGTAAAGTTTATCGGAATATATAAAGCTCAAAGATATAGTTGTTGAATTGATTAAATAAACAAATATAGCAGAAATGTGTTAAATTATAAAAAGGTTATAGTAATACAGTATCAGTTGGTTGTAATAATGGCAAAAGAGTTAAAAACACACATATCGTATTGACTGTGGAAAGGAAAAATGACTTAACCTTCATTTTTTTTAAATAACTTTATCAAATAAAAATGTCAAATCTATGTGTAAATTTAGCTTTTAAGTTTAACAAAAGGATGGCCTGTGAATTTGGCGTTCACAAAAAGGGCTACAAAATAATCAATTTCACTGTTTTTTCTTAAATAACGTATTAAATTAATAACATATTGAGTAACTAAAACACCAGATTAAGCTTTAATGCACTTTAAGGTGACATAGTTAAAATCCATGTGCTCCACTTTCTGATGGGACATGGTAAAAAAACGTTTTCAATAGATAAACATTTGAGAGCTTTTGAGTAAGCTTTCATAAAACAGTTAGTTGATAACGACATTTGAAAAATGTGACATCACTTTTAGGTGCTTTGAAAAGGATTACGTAAAACATTTTAATTAAACTAGGATCGCTTTGAAAACTTTCAAATTTATCATTTTTTTATAGTTTTACGGGCTGAGCTGTAATATCTGTTATAATTAAATAAAAGAGAATTTCTCTCGCAGTAAAAAACAAATGACTAAGGCGTATCCCTTCCCATGTATCATGTTATATTACATTTTCTTCATTGTGCTTTATTTTACAGTTTTTATAACATATCCTTACATAACAATTTAAAATATGTTTCACTCGTACCCAGTGCATTGTGAATTCAGCTCTTGTAGTCTAAGCTGGATAGAATACGCAGTTTGATTAATGTGAAGCACGCATTTAATATCTAGACATAGCCTTAAGATAAGGTTTTTATGATTTTGGAAGAAGGCTATGTAATGTGATTAATAATATATGTTTTATTTATTAAACAAATACAACTTTCAGTTCGAATTTGACAATACCTGAAATATGTAGAAGTATTATATTAATACTTAAAAAAAAAATGATAAATCACTGTTAAAAAAAGGTTTCTTTTCTATTTTTTTTTAAATGTATTCTAAAATATATTTAACTTGTGTCTTAAATGAAATTTACATTAAAGCATCATGTATCAAACAAGAGTAAGTATTATTTCAGGATGACTGCAATAGCTTCTTATACAGTTCTTCGAAAAGTTTTTAATACAATAATAAATAAATATTTTTTTTTCTGTGATATTTCTTTTAATTGGTTAAAAGAGAAAGAATTGTTACTCTATACCTTTGATTTGAGATGAGTGTATAAAAAATCTATTGATGTCGATTCAGGGCTACGTGCAGGCCAGTTTATGCCATCTCGTATCAATTTTTCAGGAACAACTTGTTGTTCTATCCGCCTAGAACCATTTATTTTGATTAAAACTGACATAACTTGCAATGCTGGCGTGAATTAGCGTAATTAACTAAGCAATTTTAAAACACAATTTGGGATACTTGTTTAATATGTTTTGTGAAAGTATAAATGATCTCATTCTTAGGATTAATCAATTTTTTTTATTTATTTAGTATTCATTTATTGCTTATATAATTCTTTTCATGCGAGTATATAGTTCATTAATATTAAACTACTTACTGTTTATTATAAGCAAAACTTTGAAACGAATTTTTTTTCAAAGTAAATATTTTATTCGATACTACTCAAAGCTTATTCCAATTCCACTGCGATGTGACTTCTATTTGAGTAAACACGTCACAGCAAGCTGAAAAGGCCTTAAAATTTTGATTATTATCAAACAATTTTTAAATCGAATTTATAATACTATTACTTATTTCCGATAACAGGAAGACAGCTAACATGGTTTTGTTCGTTTTACTGATAGCAAATCCGATTCGATCCAATCCATAACTGTTTCCAATCGACGATAAAGCACCATCAATCGAATCTCAATGTCGTATACTATATATAAATATATATACTATCTTACAGAACTTTCAAACCAATTCATCAATGTCACTTGAACATGGAATAGGATGAACTGCCTTCATGGGGAACTCTTCAAGCGACTTGAATGAATGACACACTAATTCGGTAAGCTAAATAACAATTCTAAAGGCAGTGAAGGACATTCCCAAACTGTTGCACGTTAAATGCAAAGGGTATTCATTTAAAATTATTTAACAATCATTTAACTAAACCAATTTATACATAATAACACATTTAAGATAAAATTTTATAATTTTATTATATTATAAGTATAGAATACAAACTCGAAACTTAATTATCAATAAGTTTATTTTTCAACTTCTAGTTACACGTGTCATGTTGGCTATTTTAAATAAAGTTTTTATTATTAATTTCATATTAAGTTCATATTAAGTTCATATTTTGTAGACATATTTATTATATTATATATTACAACTATTAACGAAACGGCGTACATAACATAAGTTAGAACCTGCTGGTTCTAACCCCAAATTGTTAGATTTTTAAAATCTAAAGATGCAGTGCTGGATGGTAAAAATGGATTATTGGGTAAAAGTGATGACTGACAATCAATTCTTCAGAAAAAAATGTCAAATTAATATTTACGATTCGGAAATCCACAAACACCATTTTTGTGGTAATCGTGACACTATCAAGATCTAAATACTTTTTTAGTTAAGATGATATATCGACGGCTTAACCTGAAAACCAGCCATCTCCATTTGTGTGAAATATTCAGAAGAAACAATAAACTTTGATGCATTTACGTTTCTACATGGAGTTAACCAGCATGTGCGCATGATTTCATGCATTTCTACGCTGTGCGTTCTGTGTGCGATAGAAAAATTAAAGCTGAATAAAATTGCATCAAAACCGGTTTTTGACCATAGGCAGACTTAGCTGGCTTAAAAATTAAGCCATTAATATATATACGTCGACTATAGGAAGGCAAAATGACGTGACCCTCAGCCAAATTACTATCTAAATTTAGCTTTTAAGTTTGCTAAAAGGAAGGCCAGTGAAATTTGCAACCAGGAAAAGATATTTCCACCAAATCAATTTCACTTATATAACTTCTTTAATTAATATTATATTGAGTAAATAAAGTTCAAATTTTAGTCGTCCTGTAGTTCAACGATGGGTCTATTTAAACTTTTGTCGTTGGCCTTTTGTGCCTCCTGCCTTTATACAGTTGTTGTGTATGTATGTGTATATCACTTCTTATTTTTAATGTGTAATACTTACATAAGTTCATATCGTTTACAAATATACATTTTTGAGATAAAAAAGCAAACAACAACCAATACTAAAGCTTAAAAAATGATTCTGATTAAATATTCTTGTAAATGCACGCTTCATAAAACATCAGATAAGACACACATATCCAACCGGAAATGTCGTAAAAATAAAATAATTATTCAACGCGAATATCTTTTTTCAGGGAGCTTCGGCGATAAACTTTGAGAGACGTTGCGTTATTGAATTATAACATGAAGACGAAAAATTAAACACGGGCTGCCGACGATTTTCAGCAAGACAAAATTTGGAATTTATGAGCTTAGTCAAGTAGAATTTTCGCAAATTCATTTTGTTGATTTAGATTACAATTTGTTTTCCGACTTTCACTTGAAGAATACATCATTTGGGCTTATATAATTTATCTTAGAAGTACCATCTTGAATGGTGCCGTATTTCACGTAAAAGTTTTTAAGAACATATATTACATTACGTGTGGCATAACAATATCACAGGAACATCGCATTTTTCAACTTTTCATTTTTTGTAAGATTGTACATAATACGTAACAGCTAATTATGCGTTTCATTCAATAGATGGAATTACATATATTTTAATATATTATTATATATCGAAAGCTTAAAGTCCAAACTTAACAACTGTATTGTTTAAAACTTTTGCAATTAATTAAAAAAAATAGCTTTTAGATGATTTATTTAAAGGACTGCTTAAATATGATACATTTGATATATCTGTAGACAAAATGCCAGAGTTATATATTTTGCAGTGTAAGTCTCAGTACGCAATGGAACGCAGCAAACAATTTCCGATTGTTTGAAAGCAAAAGCAAAATTTTAAATGGAAGGAATCGAGAAAAGGAGAAGAAATTGTACATTTAAAATAGTATATGTAATATACTCAGGAAAAAAGTATTTCATTCAACAATAATTTACACTTTACATCAATCTACATGTAGATGAAAATTGTAGTCTCTCATCTAATCATCTACAAAAAAAATTCAAACCATTGTGTTATATTCCTTCTCAACTATCTCAAACCATTTATCTTAATTTGTTCTCACATATTTTCTTTCTGCCCCCCTGTTATGCAATTGTACTTTAAAATATCTTATGTACAGTTTTTTTTACTATGTTCACTCCCAAAGTAAAGGATATGAATTCTAGCGGTGTAAAAATGACTACTGCAAAAGAGTATACAGATTTATTTATTGCCAAGGCTTATATCGACAGTATTTTTCACGAGATTAAATTACCAGCCAATTTCTCACACCAGTTAGTATTTGTAATTTGGTTTGATATCAAAAATGCTATATATATTTTGCTCTTTAAAAGAAAACTAAATCAATTAAACACGCACCATAAAACCAACCCATTGTCACACGTGGTAAATGAAACCATACTACTACCAATAAGTCATCTACAATATATTATATGTCCTTCTATTTCTTACATAAAAAATATTAACATCAAAATTCAGTGTGAAATAATCTGTACATAAATGCTTCCCGTAAAGTATGTATAACACGTATTTTTTGAAAAATATTTTACATATTTTTTTATAAAATATTTGAATAATTTATATTACGCGGAAACCATCTAACTCACATTTTTCGTTTTTTATTTAAAACATATTTATAATTACTAAGAAACTTATAAATAAAAATCATTTATGTTGAGTGACTGATAATTAATTATGGTTGAGCCTTCTGAAAAATTAGCTCTTATAAAATTATTATTTCACTGAAAAATAATAAATTCATAATCTCGAAAGCTTTTTTAATAGATAGATGGACCAGTATAGCAATAAATTTATATAAATTATTGAAAATACCGAATTTATTCTTTTTTTAAATTCTAGAATTTTAGCTGAAAATACTACCATCTATAAGTATTGTTATTGTTATCTATACGTCATATATTATTTTCAAACATGAAACAATGAAAGTTAAATGGCCAATATGCTGTTCATAATTCATCATCATTTGATCAACAGTTATTAGGTTTATATTTTCTTAATATTTTAAAACACTCAATTGATTTTTTTTCCACGTTTTCGACTACAAAAAGCTTTTTTTGTTTGTATCTTATAAGGTATTTGAATAATCATCGACATTTTGTGATTTATACTAAAAAATACTAAATGAAACATTACGGTCATCAGCATTCATTGCTACCACTAGGAAAAAAGTTTTACCGTTGTTTGGTATTTAAATAGTCAATTAATATACTTTATTTATTAACATTAAATGTATTTTATTATCGTGTTCGATATTTAAATATTTAATATTAATAATTTACGTAATTCTAAGACATTAATTGAATTCAATAAAAGATAAATATATATCAATTATTTATTTCATTAAAATAATCTTAGCTTTCCTCTGATGAGTTTTCTTCCATGTTGTATTCTCGATGGGCTTAGCGGTCGGCAGGGTCACAACATCAACCCTAGTTCCTGTTTAATATACCCATCTCATTTCATGTGCTGCACGAGAAGAGGACAGAGCCACCTTTTAGGCTTAAAAGCTTTTGAAATTAGTTGCCTAGCTTCAAAAGTTTCAAAATAAAATGCGCGTTTTTTGATACGGTGACCAAAAATATCCTTGTATACAATGTTTAGCAAAACAAATATTACAAGAGTCGTTTTGTTCATTTTAAATTTGCTTGTCTTCTGACATTATTATTATTTATTTAAATAAACCTTTTTCAAAACTTTTTATTTAGATTGACTTGTCGTCACGTGAAGAAGATAGCTTTTTATTTAACTTTCTGAAACTTTTGTCATAAATAAGCACCATTATATCTACACATTATACAATGTATGTACACCATTACTGGACAAAAAGCACATAGCTCGTTTATCGAGAGATATTCGACGAATTCTAAATTTGAGAAAATTTTGTACATCCCTCATGATAAAGCAATACCTCGTATACCGTAGAACGCAAACTTTATATTGAGTAATTAGATAAAGAGCATTTCAAAAGTCTTTATATTTTCATGTTTAGTTAAGTAAATCTATTATCATACTGGCTAAATATAAAAGTAATTTATAAATATAAGTCGTATTTGTATTTTTTTCATATACCACATGGAAAATTTGGCTGAAGCGGTGCTTGTTTTAGAGTAACATAATCAATAAAAATAAAAGGATGCTCGAAAATCTTCAGCATGATGTCAAAAATCTCTAACGCGTCTAGTGTGACACGTGTGTCATTTATTTGACATGTCTATATTATTGTCTCTTTTATTCGAGCTAATGGAAGACTCAGTTACCAAGTTATCTCGACTGATATATTTTAGCCCAACGACAATATCCAAAATAGATTTTATTCGTATTTTAGCACAATGGTCTACGAGATAATAGATAATATAAATATATATATATATATCGTATACGATTATGTTGATAATGGGAGAGATTGAAGATGAGTGTAGTAATCTAATTAATTTAATCATTAATGGCCATAAATGTGGATGGAAATATATTGAATACTGATATACACTGAGATTTAGACTTCAAAATTTGCACACAAATAGTCATGGAAAGGACGAAGATATATACTTAACGTTTTTATGCAAAAGAGAGTATAATAAAGTTCTATATAAACTGAGTAGGATATTTACAGAGTGAACTTATTCCACAATGCTAAAACGTAATGGAGAATATTTTGGGCAAGTATTTGTTGCATAAAATAACCATTAAGCGTGCAAACCAGTAGATTAAGTCAATTTCTAAAATATTGACATAAATATACCTGTTCAAAACGTTTATTTTCAAATTTTGACATAGCGGAATAAGTTCACTTTGGAAAAACTCCCATCAATTATGAATGATATAATTTATTGTCTGAGCAATAAAATCATTGTAATGCATTATGATTGATAAGCAGATTTATCGTTTTTAAATGTACTAAGAAATAGTAAAAAAAGAATGGCGTTGTCAACTTACCGAGTGACAACCATTACTCAATGAATATACGTCGTGGCAAAAAAAAATGAATTTTGTTGTAACCACAATGGAAATAAGAAATGTCTGTGAGCCAGTATTGAATATTGAATACTAGACAGTATTGTAATGTATTTTTAGGTCTATTAATGTAATTATACAATGACAACCTTTTGTATACTCTTTCTAATCATACTTTGAATACTTCTATACAAGACTAATATTTTTTTTCATTTTGTTTTGAGAATCCATCCCATTATTTAATATACAATATAATAAACATATTTTGAAGCGAGTCGGCAACCATAATGAGCAAGAAGCATACCCACCTGGTATATTAATAAAATTCAAGTGAAAAAATCAGTGATATATGTATCAATTGTTACAGCTCGGAATTTACCACAAGGGCGATGCTTTTAAAAAGTTTTCGACATCACACAGCAAGAATGATGATGTCTTTACATAATCGCTGAGACCAAATAAGTGTATATTTCTCATTATATTAAGTTACAACTTGGGTACGTGGTAACCTAAGTCTTGGGTAATTTATATATACTCCCGGGACCTTCAAATAAAATAGATCACTTCTCGATATCACAGCTCTGAAATATGCTTAATTAAGACCGGGTGTAATAATAGAGCGGGTGGAAAAAGTCATATTTAGGTAGCTTGTAAAATAAGATATACACTTTAAAATAGAAAAAAAACATGAGAGTTTCTATCTGTCAGAAAAACTTTTCTCAAACGGTAAACATTACTAAGTGATACTTTTACATTTCATTTTAGATTTTATATTTAGTAGAACTGTATTACTTTAACTTTTAACAGCATCGCTGACAATCAAGAAAAGGTAAAAAATATTGTAAACAGTGTAGCATTGAAATAAACTATAATATTTGCAACAACACGATAGAGAGTATTTATTTGAATAAATGCTGAATTTGAACGTGTAATAATATTGGTATAGCATACAATACAAATATAATTATATATGTATTTTTTATATTAACAGTTTTCGTTTACCCCCATTATAAGTCGATGATATTCATGCGATCCAATGATGTTCGTCAGATAATGGCACTCTAAAAATGGTGGAAATTGATCCGGTAGCCGAAAGGTAAACGTACGTTTTAGACCCGGAATTTAATGGTTCGAATATTACAGATACAGGTTTTTAAAAGTGGGAAAATGGAGCACTGAGTGTTTAATAGGTTGAGAAATTAGACTATTAAGCACAGTACATTTCACTTTCGGAGCAGACGTGGTAAAAAAATGGTGCAGTGTATTTCCAGGACCAAACCATGAATTAGTGCAGAGTGCGTCTGACCATGATGGGCGTCTTTTTTATAAGAAAAACGATGCCCGTGATAATCTATCTATAATAAATATACTTCCCAATTAATATTATCGACTGATGGTGCTTGATGGAAATTGATTTTAAATTCTAAATT
>JAGVSQ010009062.1:0-13906 GCA_022683975.1 Rhyacophila evoluta | reverse complement strand
ATATATATATATATATATACATAAAATAAGTTAGAATTAAAAAGTGTAGATAATATATATTACTCAGCATGTAAACCTATTTTATAAAACAAGTTTATTATGTCATGAAACTTTGACTAAATTCGTTTTCTAGGTGTTAGCTACATCTTTTAATGTACTAATAAGCCACTGGTTGAGTACATCTGGGCCAATTTCAAGTTTTATTAATGGGTATATTTATTTGGGCTATACTCCAAGCCACACAAGTGGTCATTTTTTCATATGAATCGTGTCTCAAACTGTATTTAATGTTATTTTACGGTAATAATCTCCCATAAATATTACTACCTTCTCCCACCCTCTCATTTAATGCTAATATCTATTGGATCGTTTATAAAGTTACCTAATCTAGATTTTATAATAACGATACGTCACCCAGGTGTGCTTTTACTATTTTTGTCTCGATAACGTGATATTGAAATAAAGCTCGACGGCTTAAATTGAAGGTTAGACTTATAAGGCCCATATATAATAAGGCTTATAATTTAAAAAATGACAGATTAGCCATGGTGATTGCTGGAATTTCAACAGTACTTAATTAAATTTGTCTTCTTCTTCTTACATGCCCGCTTCCTAAGTGTAGCATGTGGTCACCACGTGCCACCTCTACGAATCCCTGCCGACCGCCAGTATTCTTGCGTCCTCCCAGATCATACCCGTAGCTCCGCCGAATAAATTCTACAGATAGTATTTAGCGGCCTTCCGGGACGCCGACAACCGGTCGGCTTAAAGATTGGGCAGGTCAGGTTCAGACTCTCTTGAGCCACCCGCAATATGTAGCCGAGCCAGGTCCAGCGTCGCAGCTTCACTTTGTCGGTGATAAGTGGCTACATGGTCCGTTCTCTTATCTTCTCATTTGGAATAAAGTCGTACCACCGTATGCCCAGAATCCGCCACAGGCACCTATTCTCAAAGCTCATAATACGATAGTTTTGGGCCTTTGTTGGGTGCCTATTCAAATAGTAACGTTAAAGTTTCATTTATTTAGACGGTATTTGAATTATAAGCTAAATTATAATATATATCTGGATATATATATTATGGCATATATTTCCTGTAGAATTATATTTAGATTAATAAATTAAATCTTTGACAAAACAATCTTGACAAATGATTAATTGCCTAATAATTAATACTCGATGTTTTGTTGTGATTACTAATTGAGACGATAGTGCCATGAAAGTAAAACTGAAAAAAAATGCCGATGTATACCGGCACATTACGTACGCATGGCCTTGCATATTAAGATTAAAAAAAACCAACAATTATCATATTTGAACCTACAATATCCGGCTACAACATGCGTACCCTAACTTCTCGGCTACCAGAGCGACAATAGGCCCATCAGAAACTTAATACGAATTATACTTTTTATTACTCAGAGTGTTTTTCATGCAATATTAGTGGTTAGGTACGGTTAAGAAGTCGTCTTATCATTATTTGACATTTCTTGAAAATGAAAGTGTATATATAACAAAATAAAAATATAGCACTTATAATAAAATAAAACAAATTATTCATATATAACGCCAACGTCCATTGTAATTGATAATTCTTATTTTGGCATCTTCATTCCAGCTTTATATTCACGAACTAAATACAAGTATTTATTTGACGTCATTACACAATCTCAAAAGAAGGTTTATTTTTATAAATTACAGTTGAAGAGAATTAGCTAATAAGTTATTCATATTGTTTTCAAATTGAAGTTTATTGCTTTTTATAGAACTTCAAGAATTGAACTTGCGTCTTCCGGTATTACAGATATTGTTATTCACAAATGCACGGTATTATCCACTTGAGGAGAGGTGCGAGTATAAATATACTCAATATAAAAAACGATGATCTATTTAACTAGGCATATATTATAAGTTTGAAATCATTTTTCATCAAACGTATTAGGGGATTTTTACTTTTTTTTTCCTCCATCAGCGGCCACATATTCACACCAATTATCAGGGCGTATACCATGGCGTAACGACTTTATGTATTCAATGTGCCAGAATTATTTTAGGAGCAGTTTCTCATAATCTTATTGTTAGTATTGTGGAATTAACACCACTGAGTCTCAACTCGATGAACTATCACACGCGTAATGCTGTAGTGCGAACCTTAACATACGACACTATGATACGTAGCCGGCAATAATGATAGAGCACCTTCTCTAAGGGCAGGTAAACTTGCATATTCTTTCAATATTTTCCATTATACTTGCTTATGTGGTAAATTACAGGATGCCAATCACATCTTCTCAAAGTGTCCCCATATAGATGTTGAAAGGAAAAAACTCCTCAAAACGCTTCGACTATTTTTAAAAGATAATTTTCTAGTTTAAAAATAAATGTAAAATCTTAAGGTGATTTTTACTGTTTCACGTTGGCATTCTATTACCGTATAAGTGTTTTTTTTTTTTTTAAATTAAAGGTGCATTAGGATTGATCAATATGTTGAAGGATTGGCTGACAACTTATTTTCATGACAATCAATATATCAAGATAAGTCTTCATATAAATAAGTGCATGTAGTCCACTTTCAAAGCAGATATGGTAAAAAAAACTTTAAACCATGTTCGTTCCCAACATGGAGCAAATGGATCTACACAGATCTTGACAAATTATCAGATTAAAAATAATATCAATAAAAAAAATGACTTGGACTCAAAGAGTAAATTTTATTAAAATTTTCCCACATGCTCACATTTACATCACAGATTAAGTTTTTCGTTTATAAGATAAGATATAAGTAAAAAAAAGACGTGAGAATACATAAGAAGCTGAATATTAATTGAATGTTTATCGTTCTAGTCTATTTAATTAGAATGCTAGAAAACTTGTTTATTATGATAAATAACATAAACAATGTATTTTTTCCCGAGACACAAAAATGTATATTTTGCTATTTTTGCTTATAACCTAAAACTGGTCTAATGTTTTCAAAATAGATTACTTCGCAATATGATACAAGAGTTCTATAATACAGAACGACATAACGAATGGATATAAAGAAAATAATCTAAAAGACATCTTTATACACATTTATAAATTTCGCATATTGTAATCTAAATTTACGATAATTAATATTATATAACTTCTAAAGTGATTGTATCCAATAAACTAGATCACCACAGTTTCAAAATACGTCTTATTAACCATGATTATAATTATATATTGGGCACAGTTTAAGTGAAGGTATACGCAATGACGCGTCGCGGGTAGGACGTCTCTATATGCAAAAGTTTTTGTACAATCCGTTTACATATTTTCTCTAATTTGTAATTGAAACGTTGGTAACTTACTTACTTTTTATGAAAACAATATAGACTGTGCTATAAGATCATTTGATAATGAGTTTTTTGACATTGCAAGTAGAAAATAGTGGGGATTTTATTTTATTAGAAAAAAGCGCCCTTCATTTACAGGCGCCCTTGTACATTGCAAAATGTATACATTAGCATGCCGCAGCCCTGGGTATAAAATACAAATATGTTCTATTCCAGCACATTTTAATGCATAATAATCTAAGTCTTGGATAATTAGAACTCTAGAATATACTCGAAAAGACCGGTTATAAGCACGAACAGGTGTAAGGTGACCATAGCTTTTAAAAAAGATTATTGTAATCCGACACATTTAAGTGGACGGCAATATACTTGATTACTTAACATTAGTCCCCCAAACACTTTCATTAAATAAAGTAAATCATTTCACATAACTAAGGCTTCAGGATACATTCAACCAAGGCCGCGCGTTAAAAACGATGGGTGGAACATGGGCGCGTTTCAAAAATATGTTTTTTTTTTAATTCAGCCATGCATGGCAATCTAAATCTAGGACAATTTACACGTATGTATATCGGAACTATTCCACCTTAGCTTTAATCTTATCGATTAAGTTAAATTAGTAACGATATTGTAGCTTCGGGATAATGAACATTCTAAATATGAAATTTTAGACAATTTAAAATTGGTCACAGGTTTAAAATTTGGCTATAAACCGATTTGAAAATTTTAAATAATTGATAATTCAAATGTGATGGCATTGAATCACTTATAAATGCTGATTAGTTTTAGATTTATGAGAAATATATGTAAATATTATCAGGATTAGTCAAGTTTATATGTATTTTTGTCGAATATTCCAACCTTTTAAATAAAATACTAACGAGTCATTACATATACAAAAACTTTTGTCTTATTATATAATTACATTGTATATTTTAGAATAAACTACGTCTTCGGAATATACTTTTTATTTTAATTAGCGTATTGATCAAATAATATGTTTGATCTAACGAATCTCATTAAATATTAATTTTTATTTGCAGCAATCGAAATAAAGACACATGAATTTGATATTTTTCATTCACCTTTCCTATATTTATTACTTCTTGTAAAGACGTAGCCAAATTAACGTTTTAAGATTATTTGCAAAAATAATGATTGACTATTAAAATACTATTAGTATTAGAGAGAATCAGTTAAAATAAACTATTTCATAGAAGTCGCACTAACATAAAGACGGTGGTGATCATAGTACAAGCCTGAGCAGCTCGCTACACATGCAGTCTAGGATGTAAAAAAAAAGAAACTTTAGACAAATATGACATTTATAAAGTTGAATAAACGGGTATTTTTTTTAAATATCAAGAAAAAATAAAAATGCAGCGTAGTATTTATTATACATTGAAGACCTTGGGTTAAAAACGACAAATGTCACCGATTATTTTTCATGAGCGGATTTAAACTAAATAATTTGGTTGTAGTTTCATTTTTATATTCTATGAGGATGTTTACTTATAAATGATTAATTCGGATGTTTTTATTCTGAATTTCCTAGTAAAAATGGCCTTAGGTGTTAACTTTTATTAGTTACCTCTTTAATAATAATTCAATTTTTAAATAAGTTTTCAAAATATTATATTAAATGCTAAATCCTTAAATTACCCAAAAATTAATATAAACAAACATAGTGAAACAAGCATCAAACAGCCGATGTTTATAGCGCCACGCAGTGGTAAAAGAGGCGAACTAATAGACAGTACCATAAAGGAGAGATATATTTTTTTATTTTTTAAACAAAAACTGTTGCATAGACAAAGAACATTTTTAGCATTTTCAATTCATAAAAACTATTTTCAATGTAATGTTTACTATACATATATTGTTTTATGATCATAATATTATACATTTACCGAATGTATGTAACATGAAAATTACTTTTTGAAATCTTCTGTTTGTATCGAAATAAAATAATAATTCCAAAAAATTAAAAAAAAAGATAAATTACTGCGGAAAACTACCGCCATTTTCGCGATTATATATCAGTAATTTTGATATGTTAGTGTCTATAGAGACTTACACCGGAAGAGCCCCCTTTGAGCCTCTCATATATTTTACACGTTTTTATACTGACAAGGTTTCCAAAACGCAACTACTTGATACTTCCGATGTCAAATGTTTTTCAGATTCAAGGATAATTTAAATTAAAAATTTCAAAGTTGAATAGATTATATGCCTCTCGGCTATCAGATGCTCACTTGCTACCTGTTATTTTATATTCAATATTTTCTCTCCGTGTAATAAAATGAAAAAAATCTATATCGAAAGAGTATATAACGATATACTCCAATCATTAAATCTTAAGAATTTGTCGTAAAATCTATTTAACAGAGAGACTCAAACATTAAAACTCGATTATTTCAAAACTCACTTTAACGTATTTTGCCAGTAATACGACGATATGGAGAATTTTAAAAATAAGAAAAAGTTTCAGCAGACAAAAGTCATCTTTTAAATATTGGCATGTTATTATTTAATTAAAACGTTTCTCATTTCTTTAAATCTTTAAAACAAATAGGATAATAAACACTGCATTGTTTTATTACATTGAGACTTGTTGACTTTGCTTTTGCATTTTTTTATTTGTTCAAACACGTTCTCCTTTAAAGGGAAGCATATTTTCAAAAATTTATGACATATTTCGACTATCGCAGATGTTAATAAATTTATTTCAAATTAGATATATTATACCACACACTAAAAGCATATAGATAAGCTATATTATTAATTCTACGCTATATTGTTCAATTATTTTAATATTTATATGTTTGAAAGAAGAAAACATTCAGAATTATTGCAACAAGGCAAGAATAGGTAGCATGTAAAAGCTGCCTTCTTTTAACATGTTTATTTGCTTAGCCACGTTTACTCCAAAAGAACAAATGGATTTCTACAATTTGAAGACTTGTCTTCACATATTAATTTTCACAAAAGTTGATTAATTTATTTTTTGGTAGACATATAAAATATAATACCGAAAAGTTTGAAAATATTTGGTATGCATAAATAAAACTTGATGGGTTATATTTTTTCTCGTGTGGTATATTTTCTCAGTATGATGCAAGTCATTAAAATGCCGCCCAACTCGTACACCGAAAATATTTTTCACTTCCTTCCAAAAATTCTTGTTTTTCACATTCTACTTTAGTACATTTGTCCAGAATTTTTTTTTAGTAGTTTCTACTTTCATTTCGCTATTTTTGCCGCACCTTACATGATGCCGCCTGATGCAACCACGTTTCTGCTTCATAGCACGATACGGCTCTGACTGGTTATTGGTAATGGCTATTTTTTATTTTCCTACCGAAATATTTCTTTCGTACACTCAATAATTGCAAGTATAACAAACTATCGAACTGTGTTAAATTTATCACTCCAGTAAAATTGCACTTAACGCAATAACTATATAGAGCAATGTGCAGAGATACAGGCGTATAATGCCATCGCGTAATTCATTATATCACAGCGATGACGATCAGATATTGTAAATGTGTTATCAGATAAATGTTTAGCCATAAATACTTGCATGGTAATTTTAAAGCTGAAGTGGTCCACTACGAACGTGTTTGTTTATTCATAGAAATTGCATAAGTAAAAGCCATATTTCATGAGCATTTGATTTTTGAAGAGAATGCTCCACTATTTCGACTATTCGCTTACTAACGAATTCATTGCCACAGTCAAAGTATATCAGAATTACTACTCCAATGTAACTCCAAAAATATCACCATGATTTATTGGGCATACGTCATATTCACTCGCTAATCGAAATATGTATATTCTTTATTTATTTATTTAAATATTTGTAAATATAATATAAAATAGTAATTTTAGTATATATATAATAGACAGTTATATTTTTTAAGTATTCTAATCATTTATAATAAGAACATCGCGTGGGATTTTGGAGAAAAATTTGTTCACGACATCTACCACCCGTTTCAAAACAGTATCAATTGGAGGTCCTCCTATTTCTGCAATCACATCTCGCCAATTATCATTTAAAATAGTGTTCATTGTTTCATCTGAAAATTAAGAAAAAACATTTTTTTTATAATATTTTTATCAATTCGTACTGTCCCTGTGATATAATTACCTGTACTTGTTTTTTATTTTTCCAAATATACTGATTACAGGGTCTTCATAAGTGTTAGAGAAGAAGAGAGGGAGTCTTCCAAGCGGCTTGTCACAGTAGCTTAGTGTATCAATGATATATGCCGTGGAATCTCGCATATTTTGCTATTATTGTTTCATTGTTACTATAATTCTGTTTATACACATTTCCATTATTTTTTGTCATATACTATTCCTAATAAAACTTTTTTTCATTTCTAATAATTTTATTTTCTGCGATTATTGCTGTTATACCTAACTACATGATAGTTTTAAGTGAAATGTCAATTTAATCCAAAGTGGATTCATATAATATTGTATATATTTAATGCATAAACTTGAATTAATTTTGTTCGTCAAAAATTGGCAATATCAAAAAAAAACGCGTAAGTTATCATAGAAATAGTGATAAATAACGTATAATATTATTATTATGAATGTGTGCAAAAACATTGGACAAATATTAACCCTTGATTAAGATAGATGTCACTATACATATATTATAATATAATATTATATTTAAATTACGTTACTGTGGTAATATTTGAAGTAACAAAAATAGCATTGTTGAACACAATAGCAATAATCTATAATATAATAATGAAAGCAGAACTAAATAAAAGCTTATAAAAAATAGGAAAGAGGTAATTTTTCAATAAACTAAACTAGTAAACAGCCATAACTAAGAAAGTATTGCAGATATAGCTTATTAAATGACAACTCATATAAAACGAAATTTTGAGCTATTCACACGCATGTATTCCACCTTTTATGTATTTTTACTATGAACTAGGTGTATTATAACTATAAAAAAAATTAAACATTGCAACTTATGTCTACTTAAGTTTTCTGAAATGTTTCTCAACAATAATGAGCGATACACAGATTGTTTTGACAATAAAATATATGTAAATAAAACTTACCGACTTGTTTGTTCAATAAACCGGTCAGATTAAAATTGACATTTCCAAACTCTAAGTCCTTTTTGTAATTCGTTATATGAAAATATATTTGCCCATCTTTTCCTTTCCGTTCTTTCCAGTCAAGTGTCAGCTTGACTCTGAATCTTTCTACACAAAAGAAATATATATTAATTAAAAGTTTACAGAAAATACATTCATCCTAAAGTTACCTTTTTATTATAATTGTTTAATAACTTATGTTCAAATTCATTATATACTACAATAATTGTAGTTATGTTTGTACCCTATAAAAGTTTATACAGCCAATTATTTCACTATAAACTACATTTAAAAAATATATATATTACCGATCTTGAGTTGGAGGTTTCCGTTTATATTTAAGGGAAAACTTAGTAATTTTCCATTCAACTGGTATTTACTTACTATTGCAAAATCACCAAATATTACTGTTACTAATTTCTTTTTTTTTAAATCCAATCTGAAAAAATAAATATGAATGTATTACAAAAGTTTTTTGTTGTTATTTAAATTTAATTTAATCATTATCTTCAGTATACTTTTCTTTCCATTCTTATGAAAATCAAGGAAATATTTATGCGGTTGTCTTAAAATGTGCAGCGTTAAAAAAAAAATGTTGGTTCTCATAAAAAACGCACAGAAAACCTTTTTGATTAATTTTTTGTTGCGAGAAATGAAGTTTCAACAAAACAACCAATAATAATGACAGATCGCACTTAAAACATAACGAAAATTCCATTGTACCGGAATCGATCGACCAGTTTTGAAAAACGTGCTTATGACATTAGTTAGGTCAATAAATTATAATGAAAGTAAAAAAATCATTATATAGCCCTAGTTCACCCAAAAGAAGAAGTTATATTAAACTTTCGACAAATCATGTTAATTATGCCATAGTATATTGCCTAAACGGTGTAATGACATAGCGGGTGGGTTGACAAATAAACAGTTTGTTCAATACGTGCTTAAATAAAATAATCTCGTGTTGAGATACTTTAATATAACTACGAATATATGTATTACATAATACATTCTTAATACATAATACATTATTCCCGGAATTTTTTTGTAAATATTTGTGTTTTTCATTTCCTGTTTCCCGGGATGTTTTATTTTTCCTGGAAAACAGGAAAAAAATAACCATATAACAATTAAAAAAAAATAACTTGTACACAGACATTTCGTATATTTTCTCGGGTTTTTTCGTTTTCTTCGTTCATTTTCTATGTGAGTGGCCAAAGTTTTAACCACTCCGAGAGACCTGCTTTTGAAATTATTGGCGGCGGTCCACTTATACTAAAAGTAGTAATTTAAAGCCAAAAATAAGTTTAAATTGAAAATAAACCAATATATAATAGATAATACCAATACCAATTCAATGTCAAGTTGTTTCAATAACAGCAATTAATGATGACTTTATGCAAATATAAAAATAGTATATAAATAAAACAAGATGTTATTTTATTTTAGTTTTACTAACGCAAGCAAAATATAATTATTAATAGCTTTATGATTCGTAAATATTAACTTTGTATGTATTATAGTATCAGAGGACGCGCTGGACATTATATATGTTCAGCAAGCTTATCATAATTCGGTTCATAGCTACTTATCGTAAAGATCCTGTCAAATGGTCAAGTGTCAAACGGGAGCGATGTTTAGTTTTGATAAACCGAACAAATTAATTCTTGTTTAGACGAATTAGACTGACGGTCGACTAGGAATAGATACGCGGTCAACGCTTTAGCTACCCCTGCTCTTTAGTATATATTCCCGGAAATGTTGCCTTAAATATTCCGTTTCCAAACAAAAAACAAAATCCGAAAAAAATTATCCCCCAATATACCCATACTAAAATTGTTTAAAAAACAAGTGAAAGCGTAGCAAACAAAGTTTTATATAAACGATTGGCTTACAATTAATAATAAACCTAATATGAAACAAGTATCGGGCTCTAAATTGATGGTAAATAAACAAAAAATATTTATATTGTATATGCAAATGCATATCTTTGATTCTACCTGTGACAGATATTCATTAAAAGCGAAGAAAAAAATATCAAAAAATATCATACTTCATGTCTTCAACAGCACAATCTTTGAATCCGGTGATCACTCCATTTTTGGATTTGGAGGTCACTGCTCCCACAGAATATTCATCGTCTCCAAATAAAAAAGGATCCAAAGAGGGAATGTCGAACTGTGGTAATCCTTTCACGAATTCCGGGAGGAATTTTTTCGTTTCTCTAAAATAGCATGCATTTAGCTCTGGGTCGCTTCGATGGCATGGTGTTATGGAAGAGGCTGAAAAATAACAATCGCTGTAAGATTATAAAGTAAAGCTCATAGCATACACTGGACCAGATTTTTATTATGATTTATGTATAAGTGAACATCATGATTAAGATTCGGCTGATAACGTATTGTTCTAAGGAAGGATCACTATTAATTTACTGATCGGAACTACTAATGCCACACCCATGTCGAAAAAAATATATATTCTATCGACAATTTCACAAAATTGATAAATTAAATGACTTACTGGTCGTACAGTAATAATTAGTACAATAGCAAGAATCTATTGAAATATAAAATATTTTAACGCGGAAATAGAAAAAATAAGAGATTTAAACGTATTTCGTTGTATAAATAGCAATACAAATAGATTCTTTCCGATGTGCATTAAATATCAAACAAAAGAATTTTATGTATGTATGAATTATAGTAATGTTTTATTTTTAAACGGCTGGTTTCTACGGTTGTTATACAAATATTTAATTCGTATTGAAGCCTTGAATCATAGCTTTTCAATACATACTAAGCCTCAATTAATGATGGTTAAGTTAGCCTCTTTATGGCAAGTAAATTGCTAAAAATAAATACAGATTTCATGCTTGTTGACATTGAGAAGCAAGCTTTGTATTTTAATTGAAAATAACACACACAAGCACACTCTCGTGAAAACGCTCAATTGTACTCGCAACGCAGTGAGTTAGCCAAAACTAGATCAATAAAATATTTTAATTATATTCTGTAAATGCAAACTAATATCTAAAAATTCAAGGTTAAACAAACACGTCAACGATTTTTGTTGTTAAATTGTAACATTAGCATGGAAATAAACGAACTGTTAAAATAAAAATATACAATAAACATATTTAAAAATAAAACCAACCCAAAATATAATAAAATATAAGTTATTTCGATGATTTGAAAACAACATCAGCAAGAAGGTTTTAAATAAATATTAATGCATCTGAGATTATTTTTACGGAACTCATTTATATATATAATAGTTCTTCCAAATGAACGTTAATTCTCACTAATAATAGTAATATTATGACCACTTTTGCTTTCAATATGTTTATTATTCTGTAATACTCGATCCTCTTCTATGATACTATTTCTAAGCCACCAACTCTGTCCACTTGACAAATCATATAAAAATATTAATGTTAAAATTCTCATTTTAATATAAAAAATACAAACTAATGCACATTGACTAAGGTTTCTTCTTCCCAGAGCACCCTTTGAAAATTCAGGATACTTTAATTTCGTTATATCAGGTGTAAATTTTTGCACATATGTTGATTTAAAACATATTCACACAAAACAAACACATATTTGACAGGCTACATCTTGTTTTTAATAAAAAAAAACTCAACTTACGAAGTTGGGCATTTGCATCTTTAATTAAAATTAACACAGCACCGATAATAAAAAGTGAATTTATAAATATTCCTATATTCGTCATGACTGACTTTAACTTAAGATTTATTTTAGTTTTCTGGAAGATCTAATGCTTAAGTGCACTAATTGTAACGAACAATAACAATCTGAGTGAACATAACAGCTAAATCTTGTAATATACAATGTTGTCTCAACACACTGCGTTCCAAAGTCGATTCATGTATTTTTTTTTTAATTTAAATCTAAAAAAATTAAACCAAGCTTGACATATCAGGGGTTATTACCAAAGTTAACTTACTCCACCATGTCAAAATTCAAAGTAATAGTTTTTTGACAAGTAAGTAAGTAAGTTTATAGAAGAACTATTTGGCATGCAAACCAGTAGAAAAAATCAATTTTAAGAAAACTCAATAAAATCTTTTAAAGTTAAAAATAACTATGTTAACATTTGAAATTATCATATTTAACGATTAAATTAACTTTAAATCTGATTGTGTATGTACTTGTAACATCATATGAGAGCAATAAGATATCTATATTCTAGAACAGTGGTTCTCAAATGCGGCCACCTGAGGATTTTGCTGCGGCCACCAACAGTTGAAATTTAAAAAAAATGTATTTTTACAAATGAATTTGTAAAATTATTATTTTTTTGAAATTTATTGAATGCACCTGACTTAACCAGAATTTAGCCGAGGTATTTACTTCAAATGACTCACAAAGATATATATATATAGATAAATAAATGTTTAAATAATGTATTTTATTGAATATAAACTTATAAGTTAATCCATTTTTTTAATAAATGCAACTGCTATTTTTATCAGATTTGGGGCGGGCACGAGACATTTTCATAGGACCGGTGATTTTTATAATGCGGCCACGGTAAAATTTCACGTGAGAACCACTGTTCTAGAAAGATATTTACAGCCGTTAATTTTTACTAGTTTTAATCGCATCCCCTCTCTAATGAAAAGCATACGAATTTCCATAAATTTACTTACCTTGACATTTTAACAAGAATTGACCGTCAGCCAATCACTCAATCCATTAACCATCCATGTTTTTTTTTCTGATAAGTGATCTATTGTGTCAAACGATTTACAGGTTCGCCTTCTTATCAACTCAGCTACTGAGCTAAGATGGTCTACAAAATGACACAAACACATTCAATAAATAATATTTTTTATCTATAAAATCAGGTACACAATGTGTTAAAATTTTCAATTTAATAAAAAACTAGATTTTTAATGAACCAAACAACAAATTTAAAATCTAACCAAGGTAAGACGCACGTCTATAACTTATTTAAAATTATAATTCCAATTGTATTAAAAATTAATTGCTATTTGTGAATATTCATATCTGTATTTTTGTTTCATTTTATAGTTTTACTAATTATACGTCCACAAGTTTTTTTCCCTATCATTAAAATAATAATTTTATCACATATGGAAGTTTACCAGTTTTAAATAATTTAGAATTTAATAATTTTATCATTAATTTTGCAACTATTTGCAACTATTGTTGATTTAATAATTCACTAACGAGTATAAATTTTTATTTACTTCGTAAAATATCTAATAATATTTAAACATGCAGATAGATAGACATATATTATAATATAAATGAACATTTACAGCATGGGTGGCCAACCTTTTCAGCAGCCGGGCCAGATTTTGGAAAATGTCTTCTATTATTCAATGCAAATAAGAAATATGTATATTTTGTAAGAAGATATAACAAAAATAAAAGTCAAACATATTTATTAGATTAGAGTTACAATA